>JAGFNQ010005281.1:0-33514 GCA_024364735.1 Boesenbergia rotunda
TGAATATTTATAAAGATTTTATTTATTAAAAAATTTTATTTATAATTTATTTAATATTTTTTAATTATATATTATATTTATAAAATTAATTATTTAGTAATTTTGAATGTTAAAATCTCATGATATTGAATTTTCAATTAAGTGTTATGATTTGTTTTAAATAAAAATTAGTAACATATTTTATCTTAATTATGTGTGATTTTATAAATTTTTAATATATATATATGTCTGAATAATTATTTAATAAATGTTAAAAATAAAAATCATAGTTTTTTATATATATTAGTTGAATGTAAATTTTAAACTATTAACCTATTAAATATAAATGAAGTATTACTTTTAAATATAATAATTATCATAAAAAGTTTAATAAATAAGAATGTAGGTTGATAATTAAATTATGAATAAGAAAAAATAAAATATTCTAATGAATATTATTTTTTTGTGTGATATAACGTGAGTGCGATTAGAGCTGAGATAATATTTGATGTTTAAATTGTATTATTTTAATATAAATATTATATCAAATATAATATTTGTGATTGGAAAAGATCTAAGGAGCCAATGGCTGCCAAGACAAATACACTATCAAACCAAAATAACTCTTATAATCGACAATAAGTCCACTTTTTTGCGATTTTAACGTAATAAATGCATGATCAAAACCGTATTAGTGAATCCAAATAATTAATGTTGTTGTATAACTGAAAAATGGCTAATTGCTTGTCAATCTTAAATTTTTCTTCGTGGCGTGACGAATAGACTTAGAACTGCAATTTGAATTCCAATTTAAATCGGGGAATCATGACAAAATGATTAAACAGCTAATTTTCATAAATCAGATTTAATTCAGTAGGGAAAAAAGCAAGAAATTAGAACAAGCAGACTGCTGCGATCTAAAGCCGAAGCGTCAAGTCAAGATTGGTCAACTCTTCCGGCTTCATATCGGAATTTCCTCCGCCTTCGCCGATCCGCCGCTTCCCGTCGAATGACGTCGACGCCTTCCTCCAATTTGGCCACCTGAAGTGGAAGCGGCTGTGGGACTCTCCCCGCCGCAGGCGTAGAACCGAAAATACCCGTGGCGACGCCCATGTAACAGCCCGCCGGCGGCATCGGCGGCCAACGGCCCCCCGACGTAAGGCTTGTGAATCATGGAGCGCGCTTGGACACCGATCTTACGTCCTGAGTGAGGAAACGGAAATGTCCCGTACGGCGGAACATCAGCGGCGGCGGCGGCTTCGCGTTTGGCGAGGTCGCGCTCGCGTTTGTGCGCGTTCTGGTGGCCGCCGAGCGCCTGCGAGGTGTAGAACGTCCTCCTGCAGTAGTTGCACGGGAACACCCGTCGCGGCCGTTCCGGAGCGACCGGTTCGGCCTTCCCGACGCCGAGCAGGTCGAGCTCAACGGCGTTACTGGCGCCGGCCGCGCTCAAATCCAAGAGGAACTGCGCCTTTGTCTCTGCTTCTTCTGGTCTCTTTCCCTCCCTTTCGTCTCTGTTCTTGTTCATCTTCTCCTGTGCCATGGCGTTCCGGTTTGCTGGATAGAGAGAGAGAGAGATTTGGGACGACGATTTATACAACGAGAGCGAGAAGGAAGGAGATCACAGTAATTCAATGCGATCTCTCAAGTATGGAATCATGGCTTGATTTCGTAGCTTAAATGGAGTTACAGAGGAAGATAAGAAACAGAGCAAGAAAGCATATCTTACAAGGGAACTTAGCAATCAATCTCATACATTCCCCTTTTCTCTCAACTATTTCCCTTTATTAATTTTAATCTATGGCAATTCTAATATCTCCATATATATGTTTGATAAAGATATCTCCAAGAATTTTGGATACTGAATACTAAAAAAATTGAAAACATATACAATTTTGAATATATTGTGGAGAAAAGAGTTAGTAGTGCATGCATGAACTTGATGGAGTATAAAATTGCCAGCATTCTTTTAAGAAGCAAACGTGAGTTTGATTTGACGAAGAAGATGTCTGTATTTATTTTGAACAATACATCCGAATCTCTTAAAAATGTGTATCCACACATTTATTATTCTTATCAGGGAGTTTAATGTCGTAATCAATTTTTTCTTTGGGATTAAGGATAGTGTTGGTCGTAATTTAAACCTACAATCAAATTATGTAATTTGAATGCTTAATTTTCGGTTTGCAAACATCATTGACGAATTTAAGGTCCACTAAACTTAAGGATTTGATTGCTGCATCAGTTGAACAATGGGGAAAAAACCTAATAATAAGAAGGTAATAATAAAGCCTGTTTAACTTATGGAGCAATCAAAGGGCTACATATAGAAATTATATGCCAGCTTTATATATCATAAATGCTGAGGATGAGTAATTTCACTAACAATTTTTCTCCTCTTTTTCTGCAGATCATCCAAAAATAACAATCGTACTTGAAGGCATAACTATTATTCTCACAACCTGCGATGCAAATCTAAATTTTAAACAAGAATTTCATCTCACACATCACTCACCATACTTTCTTGGAACAGATCAACAGAAACAAGCATACATAAATCAGCACGAGCTAAACTGAAATTAGAGTTCATCATATTTGGCAAATCAAAATGGAACAATTCAAAGTTACAGAAAACCATCACCTAAAAAGCAACTAGAATTTACTATGCAAAGAGACCAATAAAAAAAACAACAGAAGTAGAATTAAACCAGCTGAAACAGCATAACTTAATTTGCTGACAGAAGAAGCAAGAAAATCTATCAGAAGAAGCATACTAAAGGAGACACCTTTCTTCATTACAAACTGTAATCAGTAAGTACAGCATGAGATACTAGAAACAAACAGATTCACAAGTATCAATGGATCAAGTCTTCTCTCTTTTTTTTTCTCCCTCGAATCCATGATTTATTGCTAAATTTGCTTTCGACATAGCCTAATTATGGTTGTTATGAGCACTCTCAACATCTAAACCAAACAACAAGCCTACATATTTCTCCATGGATCCTACAAAGCGGTGTCCTCGCATCTTCATGAAGGCCCTGGCCGTGAGCAAGCTATCGGATCCTGCCTGATGGCATGTCCCGACTCTCTCCACCTCCAGCATCTCGGCGACCTTGTTCAGGCCGCCGTAAAGGTTGTTGTTAAGATGGATCACGCGCTTGATGTCGTATATCACCGGGAAGAACACGCGGAGAAGTTCCATGAACTCGGTTCGGGTCTCCGGCAGCTTCCTGCAAGATAGGATTTTTAGAAGGTACCCGAAGTCGTAGGCGCCATGGAAGGCGACCCAGTGGATGGAATCGTTAAGCACGACGCCGGAGGCCATGAAGAGCTCGGCGAACCGTCTGGCGTCGACGCCGTGCTCGCGGTTCTTCTTGAAGTCGAGGCCCGATTTCTTCAGGAGCTCGATCGAGTCGGGGACGAACACGTCCCGGTCGACGTCGAACTCGCAGAAGTTGAACTGCCACACGATGGGGCGGCCGGAGGACGGGGAGGTAGGGAGATTCCCTGCATCGTCGGAGAAAGTGAGGCCGAGCTGCAGGAGGTGGAGCAAGTCGACGTTGGCGCGAAGGGTGTGGTAGTGTGCATCGGCCGGTTGCTTGAAGTCTCCAAGGTGACGGATGACGACGCCGGGGAACTCGGTGTCCATCGCTACGAAGGGGAATTCATCAACGATCTCGCTGATCACGGCGAACTCCGAATCGAGGTTCTCAGCCCACACCTCCCGGATCTCGACACCATCGTCCTCGCCCTTCAACATCTCCAATTCCAGATCCAATCGGCGGCAGCGTCAGCGAACAGGAGCATAAAGAAATCGTAGCAGATCGGCGGTAAACGCCGGGAAACAGTAGATCCCGGCCGAGTGATGGCCGAAACCCCGAACCAAGAAGAGCAGACCAACAACGGAGGCTAGGTCTAAGAATTTCCTGTGCAGATCTGTGGCGAATTGGGGCCAATTTCAAGGGTTCCAGATCAAAAGGAGAGATTTGGGGGAAAAAAGGAGAAGTTTTTCGTAATTTAAGCCATCTTTATGGGTAAAGAGGCGAGCGAGAGCCTTCGGGAAACGCGTTGCGAGCTCACAGGCGTCTAAAACCAATCATTGAGATCAAATAATTCCACCTCACGATATCACGTTCCATTGCTGGACCCTTTGTCTAACCGGATCGAATCACATCGCAACAAATATCTATAGTAATTTTGATCAAATATTTATTTATTAAAAAATTTAACAAATATTTTTTTAAATTAATCAGTGAAAACTTTCCAAATCGAAATTGTCTTTTACATACAATTTATTTGATTGTTTTTTTAAAAATAAATAAATAAAATAATAATTTCCTAAAATTAATATTACCTGGAGGAAAGGAAAGCCAGAAGGAAGGAAGGCAAACTGTGTTAGAGTTGAATTAGTTAGTGGGTCATATAACTTTTTTTATTATTGGACTGAACTTTGAGAGAGATGGGTGTATTATTCTCCCAATGACAAGATGCTGATTCACGTGGCTTAAAACTTCATAAATTTCGGCTGGTTCATTCACCTTTTTTTTTCTTGTTTTATATATATTTCTTTTTTATATGTGAATTTAAATTTTGACTTGATTCTTCTAGTAATTTCCTGTTTTGCTTTCGTGTTTAGAATGTAAATTATATAAATGATTCTCGCTTTAAATATGTTAGATAAGTAAATTGTATCTCAATGATTCTTATTGTGAATTTGATTATTGTCCTGTTATAATAGTTTAATGGTAGGAGAATATCTAAATTATAGGAGCAGATATGTACGCTTGTATATATATTATATTTTTGTTAATTAAAATAGATTATTATCATCTTCTATTTTTTTATTTTAAATGATATCACGGCTGTGATTATTTATTCTATTTTTACATGGCCAATGGCTAAGATTCCAACTACCCATATTTTCTATATCATTTTGATCCTCAGGGAATGATTTTTATTTGTAAATTTCTTAGTGGTGACAATCATTCAACATGGAGTAGAGCGATGATCATCTCTTTAAATGCAAAATCTAAATTTCTTCAGTAGATAGTGACTATTTATATACCCTGACTACTCACGAGAATATCCATGATAGAGTGTTCTTCCTCAATTAGTAGCCGATGAGCTAGATAGTAGCTACCTCATCCCGTCTGCCTACATGATTCATCTGTGATAGATTGTTTCTCTAGTCCCCGGACAATGACTATTTATATGTTTGTTATATATTGGTTATATGCTGAGTTTATGCAAATGGTTTTTGGATGTATTGTATGTACTCCCGATTTATTAGCTATACCTGGTGAAGCAAATTAGCGAAGAGTTATATTGTTACTTATAGTTGATTAGTATATAATTTTATGTCGAAGTTTCTACTTTTGTAGTAAATAATATTATTATTTCATGAGACTGTTCCTTTGATCTCCTAATACTTAGTATCATGCATTATATTGTCTATACTTACTGAGTTGTAGTACTCATTACCCCTTACTTTTATTTTTATTTCCAAGTTAGGAGGTAGAGGATGTGTCGTGTTGCTTAGAAGTCCTGGATGTCGGTTCTACTCGTGTTTGGATGTCTATTTTCGAGTCATTTGTTTTCTTTTCCTCTATTTCGGTTTATGAGTTTCTTCCCTCATTGATTCTTTAACTTTTGTATGATTTTTATCTTGTTTAGTTAGCATAATCACATGTACATGCATACATACACACATTAGCATTTATAAACTTAATGATTTTTATATTGCATTGGTGTCTGTGTTGACTTTAAGGCTGCGTTTGGTAGGGTGTAATCCACCCTGTAATGTAATCGAGATTACATTACAAGTTGGATTCCTTTATTTGGAATCACTTTAAGATTGTAATGTAATGTAATCTCGATTACAAAAGAGGTTGATGATTTGTAATCTGGATTACAAACCAAAACCTCCGTAATCTGGATTACATTACAGCTTGTAAAGTCGTCAGTCGGGCGGCGACAATCGTCGGTCGGGCGGTGACAGTCGTTGGTCGCCGGCGGGCGGCCGCTGGCGACCGCCGGCGGCGGCCGGCGGTCGGCGACCGCCGCCGACCGGCCGCCGGCGACCGCCGTCGGCCGGCCGCCGGCGACCGCCGCCGCCGACCACCGCTACCGGCCAGCCGCCGGCGACCACCGCCGGCCGCCGGCGACCACCGCTGTCGGCCGGCCGCCGGCGACCGGCGACCGCCGCCGCCGTCCGCCGCGACAACCGCCGCCGGCGACCACCGCTGCCAGCCGGCCGCCAGCGACCACTGTCGTCGGCCGGCCGCCGGCGACCACTGTCGTCGGCCGGCCGCCGACGACCATTGTCGTCGGCCGACCGCCGGCCGCCGGCGACCACCGCCTCCGGCGACGGCCGGCGACCGTCGCCGCCGGCCGTCGGCGTTCGCCGGCCGGTCAATGGTCACCGGCCGTCCGGCGACGATCGTCGGTCGTCAATCTTGATTACATTACATGATGGATTGCCCCCCACCAAACAAAAGAATCCAACTTGTAATGGTTATCAAAGATTACATACAACTCATTACTAAACATAACAATGTAATCAAGATTACATTACATTACATTACAAACTTGATTATATTATAGACCGGATTATATTACATCCTACCAAACGTAATCTAAGTGGTTTGGTATCAATTATTTCTTATATTGTCATTAGAGGTACCATTCGATTTGGTGGACAAATATACTCTCATGGTGTGACAACATGACATGGAAAAAATGCAATGATATGATATTATCATGAATTCTTAATTCTTTAATACCTGGTATTGCATATAGTGTTATTTTTTATGACACTGTCATGAAATTTGGGAAGGTTTTCGAAATCACTTTTCTCAAAGCAATGCACCACGAATTTTCCAGATCGAGAAAGAGATTATTTTTCTTGCTCAAGAACAAATGACAGCCACGCCTTATTAAACGAAGTTAAAAAAATTGTGGGAGGAGTTAGGATCCTACAATAATGGTGTTTGCACATGTGGATACACAATAAAAGACGTAAGTTGATACAATTCCTTATGGGATTAAATGTGTCTTATAATGCAATTCCTAGTCAACTCTTTCTCATTAATCTATTATCTACTGTTTCACAAGCATATTCTTTCATTATTCAAGAAGAAAAACAACAAAATTTGGATGTAAGACGGAGACAATAAAAGCTCCTGCCATGATCATTCAAAAAAGTGAACCAGCAGCCCTTATTATTCGACACAAATCCAGTCCTTCCTCTCGTCTTAATTTCAATAATCGTTGTCTTGTTCTTATTGTGATAGCTAGAGATCATCATACCAAAGAGATGTAGGATCGAGTAGAGCGATAGAGGAGGGGGTGAATAACGCTCTTTAAAAACTTTCAATTTCGGAAATAATTACACAGCGGAAATAATAAAGTTGAAAACAAACAATGCTAACACAATTTATTTTTACTTAGTTTGGAGTATGTGATGGCTCATACTCTAAGGCTCATGGTCCTTGATTGCTTACTTTGGGCAATTCACTATAATCTGAAATGATGAGTAGAAAGTATGCAAGTAATGAAAATAGAACAACAATTATACCAACAACAGGAAGTGTAGAAGATTACACATCGTGTTGTTGGAGCAGCGTTATAGTGTCGTTTGACAATCTTTTGCTTAGCACACAAGAGAAGAAATTGTAGTAGCAATAGTGTTCTTGATGCACTGGTCGAAGAGCTCTTATATACGGTCACTTGGGTGCCTGAATCACAATCTTGTTGACAAAAGGCGATTCACTCGCCCCCAGCGCCCCGGCCAACCAATTCCAGGGCCAACACGGAGGAGGTAAATCACAGAGGCTACTAGCCCGGATGTTGTGGCTAGTGCGTGGGGAGGGCGGGCACATTGGCTTTGCCAAGTTTTGACCCCCAGACCTCATGCGGGCAACACCCACGCACTAACCATTAGTCCATCCCGTGGGGACCCTGAATCACAATCTTAGGCCCTTATATAAGCTGCTGACGTGGTCACCGATCGTCGAAATTTCATCCAATCTCGGGTGCCTAAAGCAACCTAGGCATCTGATCAGTGACGTGGACGAGCCACTGTGCGTACACCAACTCAGTCAAACCTCGACTGAGTCGAGGGTGTCCTGGGCGCCTAGGACCTCTCGAGCACCTGAAGCTTTGGGCACCCGAGTCTGTCTCGAGCGACTATGTTCCTTGGCACCTGAGCTACTCTCAAGCATCTGAATGCAGTATTTCAGCTTCCTTACTTTCTTCTTCTACAAAATAGAGCTAGGAAATAATCAGACAAATATATATGAAATGAAATGACATGCATTTTGGTAGTCATAGACTATCTGATCCTAACTTTTAGGTTTCAACTGAAACCCTAGGTCAGACTGATGTCTACAATTCCTTCTTCTGGAGAACGCATCCTCACTTACTCTTCTCAGGAGAGATTACCTGTTGTCAACCCCCGGTTGGACTTTTACTTAACCTCCGATGACTCCGGAACTCACGACGTCCATCATTGATCTGTCTCGACTTCTTTCCATCTTCCTCGCTTGGCCAAGTCTTCTGCCCGATCCTCTAGATTAGGACTTTTGTACCCAACTCTCGGCTAAGACTTAGTGTCCAGTACTTCAAACCAGGTCTTCATGTCTAACCCTGGGTCAGGTCTTCGTTTTCTAGCCCTCGGCCAGGACTTAGTGACTCATGATTAAGTCTTCATTGTCCAGTCCTCGACCAAGACTTAATGACTAATCCTGCAAATCCGGACTTAATGCCTAGGTCAACTAGGACTTTCCTACGTACTTAGAATAGCTTGTTAGATTACAATAAATCTTAACTTTGAACCTTTGCCAACATCAAAATCAAGTTCGATTATCTGGTACTCCCAACACCAATAAGAGACAAGTTGGAAACTACATCATTACTCACTTGAACATTCCAAGCATACAATGGCCAAAAACAATCATTTCAAGCCCAATGCAACAATCAATCTTTAATTAATAATATAATAAAGACTTCAGTAACGCAACAACTTCAACTCATTATGATTGGATTAACTGAATTAGAACTACAATAACTTTTGTCCACTATACAGAGCAATGAGGAATCTCAAACAACTACTCCTAAGGCAAACAATGTCATTACTTCTTCAGGGTTGTCCTTGGCTGAACTAATAATCGATAATAGTGCAACAAACCACATTACTTCTTTTCCAACTTTGCTTGTCAACAGTAAAGGGAACACTCTTCTTTACCACCAGTTGTTATGCCAAATGGAGACCAAGCTCTAATTACTTCTATTGGAAATTTACCTTTAAGTCTTATTATTTATTTGAATAATGTGCTTGGAGTGCCATCTTATAATGTTGATTTAATGTCCGTGAGTCAGATTACAAGAGATTTAAATTATTTAGTAACATTATTTCCTTATTGGTGTATTTTGCAGGATTTAATGGCGGGAAAGACGATTGGTTTGGGTAAACAACGAGATGGACTATACTACTTGATTGCAATGGCAGCATATAAGCCACACCATCCTGCCCAATTTGTTCATACCATTAAAGCTTTATTTTCTTAAAACACTATTATCTTGTGATATCGACGTCTAGGACACTTATCCTCCTCTAGATTAGACTTTATGTCCAAGACCTTGCTGCATTTCCGTTTGGAACCACATAATAATTGTGATGTTTGTACTTCTGCAAAACAAACAATACTTCCTTTTTCAACTAGTTTTATTTCTTCCATTAAACCATTTGAATTAATCTATATGATATTTGGGAACCTTTCAAATTTCCTCCTCTTTCTGATGCTAAATTTTTTTTACTATTGTGGATGATTTTTCTTGTTTTACTTAGATTTTTTTTATGCATCATAAAAATGAGACGAAAAATTCCCTAACCAATTTGTTCTCGTTTGTGAAAACCCAATTTAATACTCCTATAGCAAATATTTAGGTTGACAATGGAGGGGATATCTTCTTTATGCGAGATTTTTTTAAATAATAAGGCACCACTTACCAACATATTTGCATTTACACACCTCAATAAAATAGAGTGGTCGAGCGAAAACATAGACATATCCTTAGATCAGTTTGAGTTTTCATTTTTAGGCTCATCTCCCTTTACATTTTTGGGCAGAATGTGTCTCCACGGCTGTCCATATAATTAATAGACTACCCATACCACTTTCTCACCAAACTCCATTTGAGAAACTCTATGGAAAAATTGCTACTTATTCCCACCTTAGAGTTTTTACTTGTCTAGCTTATGCAACTAATATTCATGTTTCCCATAAGTTTGCTCCTCGTGCCACCAAATATTTTTTTTTATTATCCCGTTGGTCAAAAAGTTTACAAATTATATAATATTGAAACTCATTAGCTCTTTACTAGTCGTGATATTATTTTAGATGAGAATATTTTTCCCTATGAATTCATATCTATTGAGCCTCAATCAAATTCTGTCATGCATATTGCAATATCAGATTTCTCTTCCGTTTAGCCAACACCTACATAAGACATCCCTGTTGATTCTTCTACTTCACCAACAGCTCCCTTATGTTGTTCTCATCGACCTCATGTTCCCTTTGCAGCTATGTGTGACTATTTTTTTAATCAATTTCTTCCGAATTATTATCATCCTCGTCATCATTTCCAAGTAAAGGTATACATTATCCTCTTTGTAATTTTATCTCTTATGATCTTTGCTCACCGTTACAAAGATTTTTTATTGCTACTATTACTATGATGTTGGGCCTACGTGTTATGACCAAGCTTCCTCCGAATCTCATATGTAAACAGCAATGCAATCTCAATTGGCTGCTTTAAAGGTCAACAATACCTGGTCTTTCACACATCTTCCTCCTGGAAAATAATCTATCAATTGTCATTAGGTATATAAAATCAAACGTAAATCAGATTGTTCCCTTAAACACTATAAAATAAGGCTCGTAGCAAAAAGGTTACAAACAACTTAAAGGTGTTGAATATCATGAAACCATTTCACCTATTACTAAAATGGCTATAGTACTTTGTTTAGTAGCTTTCGCAGCTACTTAAAATTGATCTTCTTCTCAACTTGTTGCCCATATGCATTTCTTCATGGTAACCTTTTAGAAGAAATTTATATGACTTTTTCCTGATTTTTAGCGACAAAGGGAGAACCTTGTGTGTCGTCTCAACAAGTCCTTATATGGATTAAAACATATCTCTTATTAATGGTTTGCCAAGTTTTCTTCAGGTATTCAAGATGTTGGGTTTGTCCAATCCAAAGCAAATTACTTTTTGTTTACATGGAAAAAAAGAAAATCATTTACTATCTTATTAATTTGTGTTAATGATATCATAATAACTAGTAATGATCCAATTGTCATAATTATTCTTAAAGAGCTTTTACATAATCATTTTTGGATTAAAGATTTAGTTGACTTAAAGTTTTTTTTTTTTTTTTGATATGGAGGTCTCTCATTCAAAGAAAGGTATTTTTTATTTCATAGAGGAAATATACTTTGGAAATTCTGAATGATGGAGGATATTTTGGAGCTAAACTCATAGATTTTCTCACGTAGCAAAATGCAAAATTATCGGATAAAGGAGAATTGATAAAAGATCCTTCTTTATATAAACAACTCGTGGGGCAACTAATTTATTTGACTGTTACTCATCCAGATATATATGACCTAATCACCGCACATATTAAGCAGATTCATACATGCTCAACTCAAACCTCATATGGAAGTTGTCATGCATGTATTATGGTATCTAAAGAGCAACCTGGGTTAAGGTTTACTTTTTCCTTTCCAAATAATTTATTTTTGCATATCTTTTGTGATTCAAATTGGGGAGGATGCCCAGTATCTAGAAAATTGACTATAGGTTATTGTGTTTTTTTTATCTTCTCTAATTTCTTAACGAACAAAGAGACAAAAAAATAATTTCTCTACCCTTAATGGAGGTTGAATATAGAGTTATGATTAGTACACGTTGTGAGTTATCTTGGCTACGATCATTATTGAAGGATCTAAAGATATTGCACTCGAAATCAACATTATTATACTATGATAACCAAGCAATACTTCATATCGCAACAAACCCAATGTTTCAAGAAAGAACCCAACTTATAGAAATAGACGGTCACTTTATTCGTGACAAGATTCAAAATGGTTTAGTTACTACTAAATATATCTCTTTAATAGAACCATTGTTGATGTGTTTACTAAACCATTAGAGAATGAAGGTTTTTTCACAATGAAGCGCAAGTTGGGAGTTTTTGGCATTCACTCTACGACTCAAGGGGGAGTGTTAGGATAAGTAAATTGTATTACATAATTCTTGCTCTAAATATGTTAGCCAAGTAAATTGTATCTCATGATTTTTGCTATAAATATGGTAATTGGCATATTAAAATAGATTGATTGTAGGAGCATAATTATTGAATGATAGGAGCAGAAGATATGTAGGTTTGTATATATATTATGCATAAAAATGAGAAAATTAAGACAGATTATTATCCTCTTCTATTTGTATTTTACATTTGGGGTTTGGCTAAAGCTTTTTAATTCATTTTCAAGTTATCTTTTGTAAAGTGGAACCATTTATTGGGCTGGGCTTGATAATTGGATTAACATGAGACAGATGGGCTTGGAGTCAAATTGGTTAAGATTCACAAAATCCAAAAGTGAATTAAGTAAATTGCTTTTGTTTGTTTTGTTAGATAATTTACATCAGTAATTTTAAAAAAAAAAATAATATATATATATATATATATATATATATATATATATATAATCTTAAGAAAAATAATATCTAATTTGTATATTATTAATCTTAAGAAACATAATGCATTTAACTTTATGCTATTGATTGGTGGACCAAACCAATTGACACATGCAAGGAAATTATTGTTGATTGCGACTCATTTAGGTTAAATAAGCATAATTTTATAATTTCAGTTCTTGTACTGAAATTATTTTGAATCTTTGAATGATTTCAAAGTGTCTTTATTTGGTCACCTAACCTTTCACCTACCATGAATACAACTTTCCCTGTTTGCCACGCTATACTTCTTATTTTATTAACAAATATTTTTATGTTAATTTGCACTCCCTAGAAACATGGATTATACTTGATTGACTCGTTTTCAATCCCAAAATACTCAAATTTTGTTTGACTTTACTTACAAGCCTTGAATCCCATAATAGATGACTTTGTTCCTCCTAAATGATCTAATATCATCAATCCCATAATAAAATATAGATAAATAAATTATGATATATAAGAACCTCTCAAGTGGGAGGACATAACCTAGGACTATGAAGTCTGTCTCATAATGTAGCTTCAATTATCTTAGGACATAATCTAGGACTATGAAGTCCGTCTCATGATGTAGCTTCAATTATCTTTAGAATCGAATGACACTAACTTAAATTTCAGGTTATTAAATTTTGTTTTTTCGTAATACAAATATTCAATTTTTACCACTAAGTAAATCGGGGTGCTCTCTGAATCCTCATCAAGTAATCAACTTTCTTATATTTATCATTCAACTCAAGAAAAAACTCTACAGTTCAATGCAACTAACATTTAAAATTAAAATTTAAATCTTAGATACCTATTAACGACTCTCATTCATTAAATTTTAGAAGGCATTCACAAGCCCCAGGACATAGCACAGACGATGGGCGGATGATAATTCTGACATAATAGCTAGGGGTCAATTTTCAAAAATTGACGACCTCGTGCTTCTCCACTATACGTCTCCCGCCTATGTACTTGTATTTACCTCTCTTCATATCTGTGAATTCAATTTTAAAGGGGTCACCGAAGCAGCGGGTCTGCCTTCTAGAAGGCCTGCACAGTGGAAAAGAGTAGATAAAGGGAAGTGAAGACTGCTCAGTCCTTGGTAGATTAAGGGAAGTGAAGGCTACTCATTTCTCCCTTGCTTCCATTGGAAGAGAAGATAGTAGCTAGGGATGCAGGGGAACACTAAAAGGAGAGTCTTGAAAAGAAATGCGGTGGTGGCTGCCTGATCAGCTACTAAAACAAAGATGAGGATAGATGATGCAAATGGCAAGGAAAATGATAGCAATACCGGCGAAGAAGGAAGGCGAGCTCATCGGAGATTGAGGAGAAACCCGATCGAGTGACTGTGTCGCAATGGGAACAAGAATTTCCGCCCCATCAGATTCTCCGGCACAGAGTAGTCAAGCATTGGTAATTACTTTCACATCTTTTTTTATCAAATGTTGTCTCAATCTCTCGAGTTGTTTAATTATTCGGTAAATTTACCCTTAATTATTTCAGCAAATCTGGTTATGTGGAAAGAAGTACCAAAAACCGCCTTTATTTTTGGTTCTGGAACATTTGTTCTTGTCTCCTCTTACTTTGCCAAGGAATTCAACTTCAGGTCAACATCAAATTCTGAGACGCCACCATATGAAAAATAATTATTTTCTTGAAAGAAAGTCCATCCACCTTTGCAGTTTGGTTTCAGTGAGTTCATATGTGGGACTGTTGTACCTTGCTTTCATGTTCCTTTACAAATCCATTTTACGCAGGTAAAAACTTCAACAACCTGAATTCACATTTTAAGTTCAGTTATTTGTAAACTTTGGGGGCGCTTTGTAAGCGGGTTTAGAAGGTGGGAATGAAAATGAAATCTATTTTATTCCCATTGATGATGCTTGGTATACGAGAATCGGAATCAAAATAAGGATATGATACCTTTAATTTCATAACCCATCCCCTACTAGGTTATCACCAAACTCATAAACCTCTCAATCAAACTCATTATTATTCCCATTATCAAATTTATACCAACCGCCCCCTTTATGTCATGCAGAGGAGAGAATATGGAACGCTATGAGGATTGTATTATGAGAGAGGAAGAGGCAATTTGGCTTCTGAAGTTGCTCCTCCCTTGTGTCAACGAACTTGCTCTTAAAGCTAAAAGGTTTAACATTAAAGGTAAAAGGTTCAGTAATGACTTGCTCCTTATATATCCTCTAAATAATTTTAATCTCGGTTGTTTCAATAGCTTGTGGTGTTCTTAACACCGAACAGGATAGCAATCGATTATTCGGTGGGCCACCGAGACAGATGTCAAATACAATTAATCAGGCACTTAAGTAGACAATAAAATATATAGATGCAGAAATCTGATAAGAAAAGTGCAGAGTTAGAAATAGTTATCCGGTTGAAGCGTCGGCGTGCCGACTGCCCTTAGAGAATTGATTGCCGCCCTACGGTGCAAAGGCTCCCGGCAAAACTCCCCCAAGATCCGACAACCACACGGCGTTCGTAGGTGCACTCCAAGACGAACGCTGCCTTCAGAGACAACCTCAGATCGCACTAGGCGAAGCCTCAAGAACCAAAAATCGAAGAAGGCGAAAGAGGAAAGAAACGAGAGTCGCTCAGAGAGAAAGGAGCAGAAGAGAAGAAGCAGTGAATAAACAATTCTGCAATCTTCCCTTCCATTTATAGTTTCGAAAAGGCAATAGCATGCCTCTTCCTCCGAGGAGTCGCGGCTGGTGAAGCATAGCGTCGCGCCGTGCGACGCTAAGGAAAGACACGTCGCGTGCCTTAAAAAAACGAATAATAAAATAATAAATTATTTGAAATTCAAACAAAAATCAACAATCCCCCATAAATTTCAAATTATTTTGGTAAAATAGAAAAAAAAAACAGGTCTTGAGGCTTTGTCGTAATGAGCTTTCAGTGAAAATACCTTCCAGTTTGAATTTTCACCTAAGTAAATCAATCTTATTCACACAGGTTTGAAGTGAACTAAGTCTTGAACTTAAACCTTTAATATGTGAAAATTAATTGGCAACAACTCATCACAGGCGATGGTTGAATCCTTCTGGGTTGGTGCATTACGGCCATGCCACCGAATCTTGTTTCATAAGTGTTAAGGAGAGTTGCCCAGACCCCCCCACACTGCGGCCTCACAGTTACACTTACATAGGTGAGTTCTCCAAGAATGTACTGCAAGCATCCTGTCATAAAGACCTCGAACTCATTAAAAGCCTTAAGCTCATCCTTACTAGCAGTCAAGCATCTATCCAGGGAAGAGATTTTGAGATTTATATCTCAATCAATTTATGCTAATGGTTCACCCTTATAGCTTATTTATACCACATTGAACCTACTTCTTGGGATCTCCAATCACATAGGTTGGGTTGCCGCTATAGATGAAACTAGAATAGGCCTCAGTCCCATTCCCTTACTGGATCTCTTGATTTTCTCAGAATCAAGTCCTTTTGTGAGTGGATCAGCAATATTGTCTTTTGAACTTACAAAGTCCAATGACACCACTCCTAGAGACACTAACTCACGAACAGACTTCAATCTTATTCGTACATGTCTCTTCTGTTTCTGGTTATACTTGGAACTTCTAATCTGAGCTATTGTTGTTTGATTATCACAGTTCACTGAAATAGGAGGTATTGGCTTCATAATCAAGGGAATCTCAATAAGAAGACCCTTAAGTCAATCAGCTTCAGTTACTGTGGTATCCAAAGCACACAATTCTGCCTCAGCTGTAGAACGGGATATGATCGTCTGTTTAACAGACCTCCAAGCAACCGCACCGCTTCCAAATGTAAAAACATAGCCAGTAACGCCTTTACACTCAGCAGTGTCAGCTATCCAACTGGCATCACTATATCCCTCCAGGACTACAGGGAACCTCCCATAGCACAAGCCCAAGGATATAGTACCCTTTAGGTATCTGAGTACTCTGTCTAATGCATCCCAATGTGTTCTGTCCGGACAGTTGGTAAACCTGCTCAATTTAATTATAGCAAACGAAATATCAGGTCTAGAACAATTTGCCAAATACATTAGACTACCAATTATTTGGGAATATCTTAATTGAGACACAGCCACGCCACTCTTATTCTTGTGGAGAGTCTTTGAAGGATCATAGGGTGTGACTACAGATTTTATATGGCTATAGCCATATTTCTCTAACACTTTCTCAACATAGTGTGCCTGAGAAATTGCTATTCCATTAGTTGAGCGAGTCAACTTCAGCCCTAAAATCACATCAGCACAACCCATATCCTTCATATCAAACTTACCACTTAAAAGAGCCTTGGTCTCGTTAATAATTGAAAGGTTAGATCCAAAAAGTAAAATACATCTACATATAAACATAAAATGATACATTTATCACCTTTCATTTTAGTATATATGCATTTATCAGAGTCATTAATTTCAAAGCCAAATGATAGCATAACTCTATCAAATTTTTCGTGCCATTGCTTTGGGGCTTGCTTCAAACCATAAAGAGATTTTACTAACTTACAGACTTTATTCTCACTTCCAGAAACTACATATCCCTCTGGTTGATCCATATATATCTCTTCTTCAAGATCTCCATTAAGAAATGCCGTTTTGACATCCATTTGATGGACCTCAAGATGATATATGGATGCCAGTGCTATCAATACTCGGATTGTAGTAATTCTAGTAACAGGGGAATAAGTGTCAAAATAGTCAATCCCTTCTTTCTGTTTGAATCCCTTAGCAACCAGGCGGGCTTTGAATTTATCTACTGACCCATCAAGTTTTAACTTCCTCTTAAACACCCATTTACATCCAATGGGGGTGCAACCGGGAGGCAAATCTACTAACTCCCAAGTGACATTAGAGATAATAGAGTCCATTTCATTTTTAATAGCTTCTTTCCAGTGCTTAGCTTCAGGAGAAGCCATAACATCTCTATATGTCACAGGGTCACCTTCTATATTATAGGTGATAAAGTCTTTGCCTAAATCCTCAGACACACATTGCCTCTTGCTCTTCTCAATTCTGTACACTCACTAGATTCATCTAATCTAGAGTGACTTGAGGAAGGTACACCCACTAAGGATAATGGGATCTCTATGGAGGCAGAGTCATCTCTAGTAGGAGTACTAAAAATAGACTGAGGTGTTCTAGTCTTCATAGGAAATATATCCTCAAAGAATGTAGCATCACAAAGCTCTATAATAGTGTTTGCATCTATTCCAGAAATTTCTGATTTAATAATCAGAAACCTATATGCAGAACTATTCTGAGCATAATCCAAGAAGACACCATCTACAGTCTTTGGACCAAGTTTTTTCCTTTTATGTTCAGGTACTAGTACTTTTGCAAGGCACCCCCACACTTTAAGGTATTTCAAACTTGTCCTTCGACCTTTCCAAAGTTCATATGGGCTTTTATCCTTTGACTTCATAGGTACTCTATTTAACACATGACAAGCAGTGTATAGAGCCTCTCCCCATAAGAAGTTGGGTAACCCAGAACTGCCTAACATGGAATTAATCATATCTTCAAGGGTTCGATTTTTGCATTCTGCTATACCATTAGATTGAGGACTATATGGAGCAGTGACCTCATGAATTATACCTGAATCTTGACAGAATTTTTGAAACAGGTTTGAGGTGAACTCTCCACCCCTATCAGACCTTATCCTCTTAATGGTTTGGTTTGATTGATTTTCAGATTCAGATTTGAAGATCATAAATTTATCTAAAGCTTCATCTTTAGTTTTTAGCAAATAAACATAGCAATAACGAGAGTAATCATCAATGAAGATAATGAAATACCTTTTATGGTCTCTCGTTATTATACCGTTAAACTCACAGCAGTCAGTATGAATTAATTCTAAAATATTAGAATTTCTATCAACTGATTTAAAGGGTTTACGGGGTTGTTTATATTGCACACAAACTTCATATTTTTTCTTATCATTTATGGCATGCTTAGGAATCATATCAAGATTTATCATCCTTTTTATAGTTTGAAAATTAACATGTCCTAATCTATCATGCCACACATCATAAGACTCAATGTTATAAGAACAACCAATATCACTAATTTTATTTATAGTCGTATTTTCAACATTGAGTTTAAATAAACCTTCATTAAGGTAACCCTTTCCAATAAAGGTTCCTAAATGTAACAATACAACTTTATTACATTTGAAGTTTAGCTCATAACCAGCACAAAATAATTTTGACACGCTAATCAAATTCCGTCGGACCGCTGGAACATGATGCACCTCATGCAGTGACAGGACCTTCCCTGAGGTAAACCTCAAGTCAACTCGTCCAATCCCTAACACTCTGGCTGCAGAATGATTTCCCATGGTTACGGAAGTGCTTTCAATTACCTGATAAGTAAGGAAGGCAGAACGATCAGCACAACAGTGCACATTAGCACATGTATCAACTAACCACTCATTGGGTTGATAAATCAAATTTAGTTCGAGGTTAAAGGAAACAAACCCATTGCTGGTGCTGGTCACAACATTGACCTGTGCCTTGGTGTTGGGTACATTGCCTTGGTTCTTCTTCTTGTCCTTCCGTTCAGGACAGAATTTGGCAAAATGTCCAACTTGTCCACAAACCCAGCACAGCCTAGTCCCATGCTTTTTCTGAACCTTTGGTTTGGGTTTCATTTTGTTCTTCATTTTTTGGTTTTTTAATTGTTCTTGTCAGAAGAGACCACCACATTTGCCTTTGGAGCAAAATTCATACGCATCCTCTTATCATCATCTTTATGTTGTCTCCGATGTTCTTCCTCGATATTTAAGGCAATCATTAAATCTTCAAGAGAGATTTTACCTCTCCTGTGTTTAAGTGTCATGCCAAAATCTTCCCAACTCGGAGGCAACTTTTCGATGATAGACAAGACTTGAAGTTTCTCGGGTATCGGCATATCTCCCTCAGCAAGACCGTGAATCAAAATTTGAAATTCATGGGTCTGCTCAATGACAGATTTACCCTCAACCATTTTGAAGTTTAAGAACTTCCCCACGGTGTACTTCTCTAAACCAGAGTCCTCGGAGTTATATTTTTTATCCAAAGATTTCCATAACTCTTTGGCCGAGGTTGTAGAGCAGTACACATCGAATAGTGCGTCTGAGAGGGCAGACAGGATTCTCCCATGGCAGAGATAATCCCTATGTTTAAACCTCTCGGTGGAAGCACTACGGGCAAGTTCTTCTTCATCAGGTGAAGGGGGATCTGATTCTATAACGGAGAAAAGCCCCAGCATAGTAAGCCAAAATTTCATTCGTCGTTGCCAACGTTTGAAGTTTTGCCCGGAAAACCTCTCGGGTTTGGCGCTAGTCACATCAGACTCCGACATTCTAACATTTAACATGTCTACTTAGGCACAATCAATTCTCTAAGATTGTCAAATACAATTAATCAGGCACTTAAGTAGACAATAAAATATATAGATGCAGAAATCTGATAAGAAAAGTGCAGAGTTAGAAATAGTTATCCGGTTGAAGCGTCGGCGTGCCGACTGCCCTTAGAGAATTGATTGCCGCCCTACGGTGCAAAGGCTCCCGGCAAAACTCCCCCAAGATCCGACAACCACACGGCGTTCGTAGGTGCACTCCAAGACGAACGCTGCCTTCAGAGACAACCTCAGATCGCACTAGGCGAAGCCTCAAGAACCAAAAATCGAAGAAGGCGAAAGAGGAAAGAAACGAGAGTCGCTCAGAGAGAAAGGAGCAGAAGAGAAGAAGCAGTGAATAAACAATTCTGCAATCTTCCCTTCCATTTATAGTTTCGAAAAGGCAATAGCATGCCTCTTCCTCCGAGGAGTCGCGGCTGGTGAAGCATAGCGTCGCGCCGTGCGACGCTAAGGAAAGACACGTCGCGTGCCTTAAAAAAACGAATAATAAAATAATAAATTATTTGAAATTCAAACAAAAATCAACAATCCCCCATAAATTTCAAATTATTTTGGTAAAATAGAAAAAAAAACAGGTCTTGAGGCTTTGTCGTAATGAGCTTTCAGTGAAAATACCTTCCAGTTTGAATTTTCACCTAAGTAAATCAATCTTATTCACACAGGTTTGAAGTGAACTAAGTCTTGAACTTAAACCTTTAATATGTGAAAATTAATTGGCAACAACTCATCACAGGCGATGGTTGAATCCTTCTGGGTTGGTGCATTACGGCCATGCCACCGAATCTTGTTTCATAAGTGTTAAGGAGAGTTGCCCAGACCCCCCACACTGCGGCCTCACAGTTACACTTACATAGGTGAGTTCTCCAAGAATGTACTGCAAGCATCCTGTCATAAAGACCTCGAACTCATTAAAAGCCTTAAGCTCATCCTTACTAGCAGTCAAGCATCTATCCAGGGAAGAGATTTTGAGATTATATCTCAATCAATTTATGCTAATGGTTCACCCTTATAGCTTATTTATACCACATTGAACCTACTTCTTGGGATCTCCAATCACATAGGTTGGGTTGCCGCTATAGATGAAACTAGAATAGGCCTCAGTCCCATTCCCTTACTGGATCTCTTGATTTTCTCAGAATCAAGTCCTTTTGTGAGTGGATCAGCAATATTGTCTTTTGAACTTACAAAGTCCAATGACACCACTCCTAGAGACACTAACTCACGAACAGACTTCAATCTTATTCGTACATGTCTCTTCTGTTTCTGGTTATACTTGGAACTTCTAATCTGAGCTATTGTTGTTTGATTATCACAGTTCACTGAAATAGGAGGTATTGGCTTCATAATCAAGGGAATCTCATAAGAAGACCCTTAAGTCAATCAGCTTCAGTTACTGTGGTATCCAAAGCACACAATTCTGCCTCAGCTGTAGAACGGGATATGATCGTCTGTTTAACAGACCTCCAAGCAACCGCACCGCTTCCAAATGTAAAAACATAGCCAGTAACGCCTTTACACTCAGCAGTGTCAGCTATCCAACTGGCATCACTATATCCCTCCAGGACTACAGGGAACCTCCCATAGCACAAGCCCAAGGATATAGTACCCTTTAGGTATCTGAGTACTCTGTCTAATGCATCCCAATGTGTTCTGTCCGGACAGTTGGTAAACCTGCTCAATTTAATTATAGCAAACGAAATATCAGGTCTAGAACAATTTGCCAAATACATTAGACTACCAATTATTTGGGAATATCTTAATTGAGACACAGCCACGCCACTCTTATTCTTGTGGAGAGTCTTTGAAGGATCATAGGGTGTGACTACAGATTTTATGTGGCTATAGCCATATTTCTCTAACACTTTCTCAACATAGTGTGCCTGAGAAATTGCTATTCCATTAGTTGAGCGAGTCAACTTCAGCCCTAAAATCACATCAGCACAACCCATATCCTTCATATCAAACTTACCACTTAAAAGAGCCTTGGTCTCGTTAATAATTGAAAGGTTAGATCCAAAAAGTAAAATACCATCTACATATAAACATAAAATGATACATTTATCACCTTTCATTTTAGTATATATGCATTTATCAGAGTCATTAATTTCAAAGCCAAATGATAGCATAACTCTATCAAATTTTTCGTGCCATTGCTTTGGGGCTTGCTTCAAACCATAAAGAGATTTTACTAACTTACAGACTTTATTCTCACTTCCAGAAACTACATATCCCTCTGGTTGATCCATATATATCTCTTCTTCAAGATCTCCATTAAGAAATGCCGTTTTGACATCCATTTGATGGACCTCAAGATGATATATGGATGCCAGTGCTATCAATACTCGGATTGTAGTAATTCTAGTAACAGGGGAATAAGTGTCAAAATAGTCAATCCCTTCTTTCTGTTTGAATCCCTTAGCAACCAGGCGGGCTTTGAATTTATCTACTGACCCATCAAGTTTTAACTTCCTCTTAAACACCCATTTACATCCAATGGGGGTGCAACCGGGAGGCAAATCTACTAACTCCCAAGTGACATTAGAGATAATAGAGTCCATTTCATTTTTAATAGCTTCTTTCCAGTGCTTAGCTTCAGGAGAAGCCATAACATCTCTATATGTCACAGGGTCACCTTCTATATTATAGGTGATAAAGTCTTTGCCTAAATCCTCAGACACACATTGCCTCTTGCTCTTTCTCAATTCTGTACACTCACTAGATTCATCTAATCTAGAGTGACTTGAGGAAGGTACACCCACTAAGGATAATGGGATCTCTATGGAGGCAGAGTCATCTCTAGTAGGAGTACTAAAAATAGACTGAGGTGTTCTAGTCTTCATAGGAAATATATCCTCAAAGAATGTAGCATCACAAAGCTCTATAATAGTGTTTGCATCTATTCCAGAAATTTCTGATTTAATAATCAGAAACCTATATGCAGAACTATTCTGAGCATAATTCAAGAAGACACCATCTACAGTCTTTGGACCAAGTTTTTTCCTTTTATGTTCAGGTACTAGTACTTTTGCAAGGCACCCCCACACTTTAAGGTATTTCAAACTTGTCCTTCGACCTTTCCAAAGTTCATATGGGCTTTTATCCTTTGACTTCATAGGTACTCTATTTAACACATGACAAGCAGTGTATAGAGCCTCTCCCCATAAGAAGTTGGGTAACCCAGAACTGCCTAACATGGAATTAATCATATCTTCAAGGGTTCGATTTTTGCATTCTGCTATACCATTAGATTGAGGACTATATGGAGCAGTGACCTCATGAATTATACCTGAATCTTGACAGAATTTTTGAAACAGGTTTGAGGTGAACTCTCCACCCCTATCAGACCTTATCCTCTTAATGGTTTGGTTTGATTGATTTTCAGATTCAGATTTGAAGATCATAAATTTATCTAAAGCTTCATCTTTAGTTTTAGCAAATAAACATAGCAATAACGAGAGTAATCATCAATGAAGATAATGAAATACCTTTTATGGTCTCTCGTTATTATACCGTTAAACTCACAGCAGTCAGTATGAATTAATTCTAAAATATTAGAATTTCTATCAACTGATTTAAAGGGTTTACGGGGTTGTTTATATTGCACACAAACTTCATATTTTTTCTTATCATTTATGGCATGCTTAGGAATCATATCAAGATTTATCATCCTTTTTATAGTTTGAAAATTAACATGTCCTAATCTATCATGCCACACATCATAAGACTCAATGTTATAAGAACAACCAATATCACTAATTTTATTTATAGTCGTATTTTCAACATTGAGTTTAAATAAACCTTCATTAAGGTAACCCTTTCCAATAAAGGTTCCTAAATGTAACAATACAACTTTATTACATTTGAAGTTTAGCTCATAACCAGCACAAAATAATTTTGACACGCTAATCAAATTCCGTCGGACCGCTGGAACATGATGCACCTCATGCAGTGACAGGACCTTCCCTGAGGTAAACCTCAAGTCAACTCGTCCAATCCCTAACACTCTGGCTGCAGAATGATTTCCCATGGTTACGGAAGTGCTTTCAATTACCTGATAAGTAAGGAAGGCAGAACGATCAGCACAACAGTGCACATTAGCACATGTATCAACTAACCACTCATTGGGTTGATAAATCAAATTTAGTTCGAGGTTAAAGGAAACAAACCCATTGCTGGTGCTGGTCACAACATTGACCTGTGCCTTGGTGTTGGGTACATTGCCTTGGTTCTTCTTCTTGTCCTTCCGTTCAGGACAGAATTTGGCAAAATGTCCAACTTGTCCACAAACCCAGCACAGCCTAGTCCCATGCTTTTTCTGAACCTTTGGTTTGGGTTTCATTTTGTTCTTCATTTTTTGGTTTTTTAATTTGTTCTTGTCAGAAGAGACCACCACATTTGCCTTTGGCGCAAAATTCATACGCATCCTCTTATCATCATCTTTATGTTGTCTCCGATGTTCTTCCTCGATATTTAAGGCAATCATTAAATCTTCAAGAGAGATTTTACCTCTCCTGTGTTTAAGTGTCATGCCAAAATCTTCCCAACTCGGAGGCAACTTTTCGATGATAGACAAGACTTGAAGTTTCTCGGGTATCGGCATATCTCCCTCAGCAAGACCGTGAATCAAAATTTGAAATTCATGGGTCTGCTCAATGACAGATTTACCCTCAACCATTTTGAAGTTTAAGAACTTCCCCACGGTGTACTTCTCTAAACCAGAGTCCTCGGAGTTATATTTTTATCCAAAGATTTCCATAACTCTTTGGCCGAGGTTGTAGAGCAGTACACATCGAATAGTGCGTCTGAGAGGGCAGACAGGATTCTCCCATGGCAGAGATAATCCCTATGTTTAAACCTCTCGGTGGAAGCACTACGGGCAAGTTCTTCTTCATCAGGTGAAGGGGGATCTGATTCTATAACGGAGAAAAGCCCCAGCATAGTAAGCCAAAATTTCATTCGTCGTTGCCAACGTTTGAAGTTTTGCCCGGAAAACCTCTCGGGTTTGGCGCTAGTCACATCAGACTCCGACATTCTAACATTTAACATGTCTACTTAGGCACAATCAATTCTCTAAGATTGTCAAATACAATTAATCAGGCACTTAAGTAGACAATAAAATATATAGATGCAGAAATCTGATAAGAAAAGTGCAGAGTTAGAAATAGTTATCCGGTTGAAGCGCCGGCGTGCCGACTGCCCTTAGAGAATTGATTGCCGCCCTACGGTGCAAAGGCTCCCGGCAAAACTCCCCCAAGATCCGACAACCACGCGGCGTTCGTAGGTGCACTCCAAGACGAACGCTGCCTTCGGAGACAACCTCAGATCGCACTAGGCGAAGCCTCAAGAACCAAAAACCGAAGAAGGCGAAAGAGGGAAGAAATGAGAGTCGCTCAGAGAGAAAGGAGCAGAAGAGAAAAAGCAGTGAATAAACAATTCTGCAATCTTCCCTTCCATTTATAGTTTCAAAAAGGCAATAGAATGCCTCTTCCTCTGAGGAGTCGCGGCTGGTGAAGCATAGCGTCGTGCCGTGCGACGCTAAGGAAAGACACGTCGCGTGCCTTAAAAAAACGAATAATAAAATAATAAATTATTTGAAATTCAAACAAAAATCAACAAAAGAAAGATGAAGGAGAGAGCAAGTAGAGGATCTTCTAATTTTACCATTATAAAAATATTTATTATGAATAGAGGATGAATACTCAACATCTAAACATAACTTATTTATTCTACAACACTCAAATAAAGAAAAAAAAATATAATTAAAAGATTTTAATTTCAATCTTGTAAAAGAAAGAAAATAAATTTTTATCCGAAAAAGAAAAATATATAACTAAATAATCTTAACTCAAAGTAGGATACGGATAAAAACAAATCCTCTCCTATAAATATCAGAAATATCAAAATTACTCTAAATGCCAAAAAAATAAAAATGACCAAAAATAACAAAAGGCTTTAAACTGCGGAATAAGAGTTTGAAAAAATTGCAGTTACGATTTCACCCGTAAAACATAGCCTTTCGAATTTAGACGCGTGACTACCGACAGAATCTAATTCCGAGTCTTGAATAAAAAATCATATCTTTTTAGAATTTGAAGGCTTCTATCGATTCTTGTTTGTGATGGCAAGATGTGGAAATTGCATTACGATTTGGAGCCTTGCCAAATTACGTAAGATTCAGAAAAACAACAATCTGACATCAACAATTTGATCCTGAGAAAAAACAGAAGGAAGAAAATTTTATTTTTTAAAAAACTTATGGTTTGCTTGTTGCAGGGTTTTTTTTTTTAGTCTTCACTGCCCCCAAAATATGCTCTTCCTACTCACCTCACATGGCAAAATTTGGTCAGTGAATTCTGCAGAGAACTTGGATGATTTCCGACATTCAGGAGATTTATATATTAGATTTTTGGATGTTTTAGGAAGATTTTGGTCAGAGAGGACTCGAGATCTTCTGGGTCAATCTTCTGTTTTTGAGCAAAAGTCAAGATATACATAAAAATCCAAGACACAAACATTGATTTCTTAAACTCGAACCTTCCGACCTATGGGAGTCGTTTGCTTGTTTAAGTTTTTTTTTTTCTAAAAGTCAAATTCAAGCAAATAAAAGTCAATTTGCGTCAATTCTCATCAATGTAGATTTAGCTCGATTGAGTTGATTTGCTATTGTTTATTATAGCAAAAAGTTATTAAGCTTAGATATCTCTTTTGTTTTTTTTTAAATTTTAGGAAGAAATATAAATTATAAGATCAATTCATAGCTTATTATGATTTTATTAGAAACTACTGGAGCTATAACATTCTTTTAAATTGTAAATCGCCCATATTAGATTTTTTGACGGTCAAATATGTGTTGATTATTGATGTAGGATCAATTCAATAGGACTTTTAAAAGGTCATAATTTTTTATTCAAAATTTGAAATCAAATTTTCTCAACGCACACGGCTGCAAAATTCAAATCGTTTTGGATTTAAAAATTACTATTTATGGCTTAGAGTTTGTTCATATTATATTCTGTTATTTTTTTTTATTAAGAAAGTTAGGGGGTGTTTGATTTGTTTCATTTTATATTTTTATTTTTCAGAAAATTAAATTTTCTCATTTTCTGAAAAATAAGGGGGTGTTTGGTTTGTTCCATTTTCTATTTTCATTTCCCAAAAAATCGGGTGCGTTTTTCTGAAAAATATAAAAAAATTTTATATAGCGGCCCCGCCTCTATGGTCCCCGCAGGCAACCCTCTAGGTCGGCGATCCTACGGTCTTTCCACTCCTGGCAGTGAGTTTTTGCCTTCTTCAGGATTCGAACTCTAGATCTCCAGGCTAAGTACTAAAGTTTCTGAATCCTGGAAACAAGTGAGCTGTAGTACCAGGATTCAGGAACTTACGGCTCACTTGGTACCAGGATTCAGGAACGTTAGTACTTAACCTGGAGGTCTAGAGTTCGAATCTTGAGGAAGGCAAAAACCCACTGCCAGGAGTGGGAAGACCGTAGGGTCGCCGACCTAGAGGGTTGCCTGCGGGGACCATAGAGGCGGGGCCGCTACATAAAAAGGCACCTTTTTATTGTAACAACCCGGCCCCTTGGATGGCTCAACTGGCGGCGGGCCACTTGGCGACCCTCAGCACCTTGGGCGGCCAAATCCCATTCGGCGGCTCCTTTGGCGACCTCTTGGGCGGTCGTTGCTCACAAGTACTTCCTACCCCTAGCCAATGAATATTTGTCTTCCCCAGGATTCGAACTCTAGACTTCCAGGCTAAGTACTAAAGTTTATGTAGTGGCCCCGCCTCTATGGTCCTCGCAAGCAACCCTCTAGGCCAGCGACCCTACGGTCTTCCCACCCCTGGCAGTGGGTTTTTGTCTTCCCCAGGATTCGAACTCTAGACCTCCAGGCTAAGTACTAAAGTTCCTGAATCCTGGTACCAATTGAGCTATAAAATGAAACGCCCAAATGATTTTTTTTTTCATTATGTAATTTTCAAAAAATGTTATATCTTTTTTCTGGAAAATAAAATTGAAAAATGCAAATCAAACACGTTTTCCAGAAAACTATATTTTCTACCGAAAATGAAAATAGGGAACAAGTCAACCAAACACCCCCTAGCTTTCTTTCATTCTTTAGTTTTCCAGAAAATGCTATATATTTTTCTGGAAAACAAGGCTAAGAAATACAAACCAAATATGTTTTTCAGAAAATCAGATTTCCTACCGAAAATGAAAATGAAAAACACGTCTACCAAATGTCCCTTTACTTTTCTGATAAGTTTTTTTTATAATATAGAAATTAATATTCATATATTATGATATTTTTTATTAATTCGTAACATGATCACGTACTATGATGTCTTGTCGGTCAATTATCCGTCTATCTACAACTCAGAGAAAACTAATTTGGAATAATAAATTCTTTAATCATTTAGCAAAAGACTACTAATGGTATATTTACAATCCCAGGTTAATTACCACACTCATGAATCATGATCATCTGCAAAACCTTCCACGGATGAAGACGATCACTGCATAAACTACAAATTCTAGGAAACCACTAAACACGAACAGGATCCAAACCGATCGATCGATCGATCAACGAAGCATCCTCCCGGAAATGGCGGCCGTGAGCGCGCTCCTGAATGCCGGGTCATTAATCAACGACGCCGCCATCTGCTCCACCAGATCCCGGCGCAGCTCCGGCGGCGACTTCAACCCCTCGTCGACCTTCGTCGACTTCGTCGGACCCACTTCGCCGGCCGGAATCTTGTTCTCCGCAGCCGGAGGCGGGCGAGATTGCTGCCCGTGGTTGTGCTCGCCTTCATACGTGGCGACCAGCATCGACGCGTCTTCGGCGCTTCTCTGCACCTACAATCGATTCATAAAAAACATCAGTTCGCATCGATTCAATCCGCAAACAAACCTCAAAATCGAATCTTGGATTGTTCTTCTTCGTTAAAAGTTGATGATCAAATCAAACCGCATACCTTCTTCTTAACAGGACAAGACGGCGCAAAGGAGCATCTGAAGTAAGCTCTGGGACACGGATTGTCTCTGGTCACTTTCTGCCCATATTTCCGCCACTGATATCCATCTTTCAAGATCTAATTAAGCAAAAATATTCATCTAATTAAAAAAAAAATTCTTATTCAAACGATAAGAATCGTTAGGACGGAGACGATCGATCACTCACGAGGCTCGTATCCGACGGATCGGTGCGCACATGAAGCTTCGAGATCTTCGGCTTCATCGTCTCTTCCCTCGCTCTGTTGTTCCAGTTCAGTTCGTCGCCGCTCGATGTGCTCTCCAAGGTAGAAACTTTCTCCCCGCCGGAGTCTCTCTTCCTCTTCAAATTCGTCGCCGGAGAAACAGAGCCGCCGTCGGAGGAATTAGCGGCGTTGGGCGTCGCCCCCAGTTGACTCACCTGGCTTCGCAGCGCGCCGTACTTGTTGACCATGTCGGCCACCATTTCCTTGAGCTTCTTGTTCTCCTCGCTCGCGCGATCGAGCTCCCGCTTGAGAATTGCGATCGGCGGCTGTTGTTGGTCGTCGGGGAAGAAGCAGAGGGAGGAGCCGATTGAGAGGTTGAGGTCGACCTCCATTGGCGGACAAATCTAGAGAGCTTAGCGGATGAAGAATGGGCATTTGATTACTAATTTAAAGAGAAGAGGGCAGCGTCGAGGAAGCGTGGCGAGGCTGGCTTCTTCTGGAGATACAGAAAAGTCAAACTGCCGGCGGCGGAGTCAAAGGCGTGTCCAGACAAACGTTGACAAGTGAAGGAAGATTCATCGCCCGAATTAGATTTTATTTTGGGTAATAAATGATGACGTGCCGAATCCGCATTTCAGCACGTGCGAATGAAGTAAGATTCTTGCGTTGACATGGCGTGTGTCGGCGTCGGCCTCCGAATTGTAGAATAAGTGCAGTCTTGTGTTGACTGTCGGGCGGTGGGTCGAAAATTCAAGGATCTGGCGTATCGATTGCGTCCCGATTCATGATCTTCTCGAGTTCTTCAAAATTCCTTTTATTTATTCAAACTTGACGACTCTATTTTATTGTTATTATTTTTTATTTAATTATCTCAGTCATTTGGATAAATCTCCATGAATATTTTTTTATTTATTTTGATAATTAATGAAAAAATTTTATGAGATCAGATCGGTCTTTTCCGAGATTATTCGTTTGAAAAATTAGATAATTAGATTATAAAAAAAAATGAATGATAATTTTGAAATACACACGGTGTAGGACAATTGATGCTCGAGTGACTTATTTATATTTTATCATGGATCGATGATACTAACTCGTCTAGGATGAATAATTAACAATAGAATAAGAGTCTTGAAAGAAATCATATCGTTCATATTTATGAAAGTGATGTGACATTTGGATTTTGGTGTAACAAACAAAAACTTCTCTTACGAGCTTAAAGAGGGTACCTATGTCTTGGGACGTAACCGAGTCAAATAGATGGGTAGAATTGAAAACAAATTGAATCTCAGCGAAAGTCATGAAAATATTTTATTATATAAAGATCTAATCGATATCTAATTTACGATTCATTCAATCTTACCCAAGAGAGTAGGGCCTGAACCTATCAATGCTTGGCACGTGTCATCCTTTTGTCGAGGTCTCAGACGGAAATTATTTTGGTTTTGAGATTTCGGATAGTCAATTTAACCACGTTGATTCTCTTTCACCACGTGCAATTACTATTGGTCCACTCAAAGTTTTCCAACTTTAAGTTTTTATTTTCAAAAAAGAATATTTAATTTAATTTAATTTTTGAAAATTTCATGAGTTCTTATTCTCGTGGCATGAGTCACGTTGAAAAAAGCGCAGACGAGTCAAGTACGGAACAAGTGCTGAAGAGCACGTGCGAAGAAATTGACGCAGTTATCGTAATTCGAAGACGATCCGATTCAAATAAATTCTGACATGGCATCTTACTTAGGAGATAAATGATGAATTAAACAGCAGACAAATTGAATCTGAGGTGATTAGTTTGGCCTCACGAAAGTTTCTCATCGGTCACCAGGGTAAATCGGGAAGCGCTCGCGGTGGCCAATCTAGAAGCCCAGCGGCCCAGGATTCGCGCCTCATTTGGAGGAAAAATTCCTACAAAATACACCGTAGCTGGGGATCGAACCGCGGATGCGTGGGTTAACAACTAGTAACCTTACCGCTGCACCATAGCCCCGGGGCCCAGCGGCCCAGGATTCGCGCCTCATTTTTTTTTTACTTAGGAGATAAATGAAATAAACGTCCATAGACAAATCAAATGTTATCATAATTATCTTGTCGAAGGGTAAGACTCTCAATTTGACGACGAGATTAACTTATCGATGAAGAATAATGAATGACGCTGAGAATTATTTCGACTAAGGAGTGCTTATCCTGCAAAACAAACGACCGTTAATAATCCATCGGGAGAATTTTCTGACAAGATTCTCCGACGATAAAGTCAAAATCCGATGAAGAAAATGGAGCGGAGGAAAAAATGATTGTAGCTAAAAAATATATCACACATATTTGTGGGTGAAGAAAGAAAAATCTTATATAGCTGGGGGAGCCGACAACCCCTGCCCCCCTTCTGCCATATTTTTGTCTCATGCGGGGACAGAATCAGATACCACTGTCAGCTTGCCGACTAGCGTCGCCTCATCCTGACATATGCAGGGGCGATGTGGTACAGGTTGCTAAAGCTTGTCAGGAATATACTATGTCAACGAGATATCCACGATTCGGACACGAGTGGTGTCAACTCCGAGCCGACCTGCGCCGACTCTAGCACTACCTTTATCCGCGTGGTGCTAGAGGGTAGGTACTACTGCGGATAACGAAAACTTTCAAGCCAGAGCACACTTATGGAGTGTGCCGATCGACTATCTCAAGTAACACCAAGCTATGGAGCAAACGACACGTTAGTCGGAACATATACGACATACCGAGTCGGGGGTACTCGGACATCGGCCGACCGACTTATCCCCTGAAAGACAGGATTATAATGTAAGAAGTATGTCACGTCGATCAGCTGATATTAGGTTGTACACTCGGTGCCCTCCAATGGGGTTAGTTCAAGATTATACCCGACTAGCTATCCAATCGGGACATCCAACCCAGGTGGAATTCGAGACAATGATAATCCGCCCTGTTTCATGTCCCGCCACGCTGGGTTATCCGACTTTTCTCTAGAAATGACTCATATTTATGAAATGTTATGCTAACTGACCGAATTATACACGAGCTAGGTCGAGATCAATAACAAATTATATATTATATATATATATATATATATATATATATATATATATATATATATATATATATATATATATATAAATTTAGTATCGATAACGAAGAAGTAAAATTGGCTAAGTGTGTGAGCTGCTTGATTTGATTTGTTGTCCGTCGTATATGTAACACTTCAACTCCATCGATCCTATCCAATAAATTTTCTCGATAAAAAGGAAAAACTTCCCCGTAGGTTCCTCCGCTTTGACTTCTTAACTGACCCATAATCCTTTAGCCACGTTAATTCATAATCCCCCTCGCGCAATTTCTATTGGACAATCCGGAGTTCTCCCACTTTATTTTTTTTATTTTCAAAAAATAATATTTAATTTCATTTTATTGGAAAATTCCATGAGTTCTTATTCTTATGGCTGCACACGAGTCACGTTGATAAAAGCGTAGACGAGTCAACTACGGAATAAGTGCCGAAGACCACGTGCGAGAAAATTGACGCAGTCATTGTGGTTGGAAGACGAGATCCATGCATAAGACCATTGCACCACACGAAATTTTTGTAACTTATCTTCCTTCCCTTTCAGATCGCATAGGGCCACTGTACTAGAAATTCTCGTAATTTATCTCACTTACATTTAGAACGATTAATGATCTCAATGTGCAGTTTGAGAATCGATCAAAAAACGAAAACAACTAGGAAAAGCTCACCTTCTCTGCGCCCCTTGTCAGTTCCAAGTCGACCCCTTCCGGCATTGTAAGGTTTTTATACTTCTTGTGAGCCCCCTGCGCTTGGGGATGCAGCCGCTACGCACTCCTTGAAACGAAAGCAGCTGATGAGGTGGTCATTTGTCAATCCAGCAGCCTGCATGAAGGAGTAGATTACCGTCGGCCCGACACAGCGAAAGCCTCGTCGAACCAGGTCCTTGCTCATGACATCGGCTTTTGCAGTCCTAACCGGCACCTGACGTGGATGTCGGAATTCACAGACGATAGGCTTGTAGTTCACAAAGCTCCAGCAGTATCTATCGAATGATCCAAACTCATCTAGTATCTGTTCAAGTACTCACAGAAGGAAGGCAATTAACTTTAAATGAGAAAATAATGATAACATGGAAGG
>JAGFNQ010005281.1:42069-224207 GCA_024364735.1 Boesenbergia rotunda
TTTCCCCTCGTGCAATTTAAGGAAGTCCCCGCCGAGGGTATTTCTCCCGAGGGGGCCTCTAGTTCGGAGGGAGGATGATTCTGGCCCCTCTACGGTGCCACCTGGGGCTCACCCTGACCATCCACTCCCCCCGCGTAGATACCCCTCACCCTCTGTGAGCCGGGTTGACCCCCAGAGAAGTCAAGGGGGTCCCAGGAGGGAAAGCCATGCAGGTCTCTGCCGAACCTCTCACTATCCTCCGTGAGTCTCTTTTGAAGGTAAGTGTTCCAGGCGCATAGGTTGTTTTCCTTTATGCCTTATAACTCCTTTGCATCATGATAGGCGGCTGAAGACTGCCTGACAACCGACCGCCACTTATATGCATGCCCGCAGATCGTGACCTTGACCTGCTGAGTACTGAGAGCAGAGGCCGCCGTCGACCATGAGCATAGGTCGGGACTCATGCAAGTGGGAGTCAACAGAGCTCTCCGTGTGAAAGTGGAGCATTAATTGGATACCTTACTATCCATGGAGTTTTCCCTACAGAGTTCCCAGCGCCGGGAACGTTTGATGTCCCAGAGGGCTGTGGATCTAATTGACGACCTGCTCCGGGTGACTCAGGAGCGGGACCGACTTCAGGCGAGGGAGGAGAAGTTGTCAGGGGATATCCGACTCCTAGAAACTTGGCTTGGAAGTTGAATGAGCGCATCAAGGACCAAGCGCACCTGCTAGCCCAGAAGGAAGATACCCTCATGGAGGCAGCTGATTGCTTGACAGACCTTGAGGAGGGTGCGGCCCAGGCACGATCGGAAGCCCTGGCTACTTCGGAAAGACTCAGAGAAGCCCTGGAAGACCAAGACAAACTGTCCTCCGAGGTAGCTCGGCTAAGGATTGCCTAGGAAGCAGCTGCGGTCGAAATTCGTGATCTCCGGGCGGCCGAGGACTCCAATCTTAAGGAGGCTAAGGTGGAATTCAAGGCCAAGTTCTTGGAATCGGACGAATTTGACGATATCCTGGCCGGCCAAGTAATGAAGCGCTTGAAGCAGGGCTTCCATGGAGCCGTTGACCAGCTAAGGAAGCCCCAACTCCTGCCGCTGGATGCTGACCTGAGCTTTATGAGTATTGGCCGGGTCTGGGAGGATCTCCTGCCAGAAGACAAGGAGTTGTAGGAAATATAGAGTTATTTTCCCTCCTGGACCTTGTCTTTTTCCTGTTAATGCTCACTGTCTTCTTCCGACTGTACTTATTTTACTTCGTAATGAAAACCTTTTTCGTCTTATTGCTCTGAGTATCCTTTTTTGTTTGTCTCTTCGTCCTGAGTATCTTTTCTGCTTGGCTCTTTTAATGGAGCCAGGGAGCCAATGCTCGTCCCCAGCAACCTCTTAGGTTGGTGTCAGGGACCCAAAGCCTGTCCCAATGTCAGATGTCTCCTGGTCCGAGATAACCTCAGGAGCTTTGTGGGTTCAACCTTGGGTGTGGATCATCCAAGGTAGCCCCGAAAGTTCAACTGCCAGGCCAGAAGCTATGCATCTGTGGGACTCATATTGGTTCCCTTCTCTATTGAGTGTTTGTTGAGTTCACAGAATCCGAACAATCGTCTCCGGACCGCAGGCGGTCTCTTGAAGTGATCCATAAAGGTTCACAAATTCCGAGACACCGCAGAAGCATATCCATTGATGGCGACATAAAAGAGGCGACGCTTCAGGATTGTCGTCCATTTCTGCCCCTGCTCTGCCCTCATTAAATGCGAAAGGGCGGCTACCACTATAAAGGTGAAAGGCCCAACCGCTCTTCCTCCTTCATCTCTCCTTCCTCCTCTTGTTAGATCCCATGAGCAAGGAAGGAGAAAGAGGTTGCGGCCCGAAGGCGAGGTCTGCGAGGGGAGAGTTTTGGTGCCTAGAGGGGGGGTGCAACCCGTACAGCACAAGTGAAGTCAGGTGCTCTCAGAACCACCTGTGAAGCTTACAGTGTGCCGGTACATTCTCCATCTTTTACCCTTCTGGCAGAGGTCGTCTGTCTCACCGGAGAGCATAGCAGAGATGACATAGTATGTTTCACTAGAGAGTCCAGCAGAGGTGGAACCACATGTTTCACCGGAGAGTCCAGAAGAGACATCACATATTTCGTCGGGGAGCATAGCAGAGATGATGTCATTAGTTTCACCCGAGAGCATAGCAAACTCTTCCAAGTTTTATATTAGAAAGTGTCACCTGCTGGTGGCTGCCTAACCCATCTCAAATGCTCTCCACCTCCTGATAGCTCAATTCCCCGAGTTTTAGGCATCGGCCGGCCGCCCACCCCAGGTGTCAGTCAGGCATGGAGTAGGTTGCCATCCGAGGAGGAGTTGTAGCCGCTATTTTATTTTCCTCCCTTTGTATTTTGCAATTCATTTTTGTTTCTAAGTGTGAGTTGGATGGCATGGAGTAGGTTGCCATCCGAGGAGGAGTTGAATGTAAGAAGTGTTAGATCATGGCGCCTTGCTAGAGGGGGTAAATAGTAATTTTCGATTTTTCTACAAGAATGGTTAGCAAACACAAGAAAAATAATAAAAAATAATGAGAACAATGCTAACACCTTCGTTTACTTGGTATCCACCTCAGAGAGGTGACTAATCTAAGGATCCACACGAGTGCACAATCTCCACTATGAAAAACCTCCTTCAAGGGGAAGAAAACCTTCACAAGGTTGTCCTCTTTCTCTTACAAGATAGAATTGAGAATGAGAGGAAGAGCTAGAGACTTTTTGCACTAACAGCATAATGGTATCCCCTAGGACCGTCCTTTGACGTGCCGAAAAGTCACCCTTTAAATAGGGTAAAGGACAACTCCAAAAGCTGTCCAGCCCGATACCAGGTCGACTGGCCCAGCTTTAAAAGCTAGCCAACAGCTAACTCAACGGTTAGTTTTCGGGGTTACCAGTCGACTGCCCCAGTCGATTGATCTTTCTAGAGTTTCGAGTCTCTTGCTGGCAGTCGACTGATTCATTCTCAGTCGACTGCCCAGCTTACAAAAGCACTCCTCCTCACTCCGAAGACCCTCCTTCATGTGTGCCTTTAATTACACTCCCTTGGCTTGCCCCTTGAAGTCCTTTTCCACCAGATATCGTCTCTCGGATGCGCACGTAAGCCCTCGGCTTGCCTCCATGCCACCCTTCATGTGTGCCGTTTGAAGTCCACTTCCTGGCTTGCACTCGGAGTCCTCTTCCCTCGGCTCTCGTCCCTCGGATATGTCCTCCATGTGTGATTCTCCAAGTCTTACAAACTCAATCACACATATCAAATAACAAGATAACACCTTAACCTTAAGCATATTGACACACACATCAAAACTATGATATCCCCGATCATTCTTGGGTCGATTGCCCCAACAAGAAGTCATCAGGGTCTTTAAATGAAACTGTTTCGTCCCTTTATCCTGTGTACCCCAAGTCGTTCCTATTTCTTGTGAGTGGTCATAAGAATAGAGGCTCAAGAAGTCCCAGTCGCGGCCGAAGACTCAGGAGTCAAGACTATAAGAAAGATGGCTGCCAACTCACTCGCACTGGAAGACGGTTCCAGGCTAAGCGACCAGGCGGGGATGATGAGGCGATAAAGGAGAGCCCGGGAAAAGGAGTGGTCTCCTCTACCGGGTCCCTTGATTGTATTCCTTATTTTTTTGTCTTTCCTTGAGATGTCTTTGCCAATGTATTCCCCGTAGAAATGAAGGGAGACACTTGTTATCTTTGACATGTAAGCGCTTCGAGCAATAATCAGATATCATGCTTATTCCCCTTGTCTGAGGATGTTAGTTCATATCTGATCTGTTATGTGTTAGCTTTCTTCTACTACATCTCCTTAGTCTCCTATAGTTAAGGGTCAGAGGTTGTAGGGTCTGCTTGGCTCTGGATCGGGCGCCCGCAGCACCTGGACCCAGCCTACTTACCTCGAGCATCCGCAGCACCGTGAGGTATTAGGGTTTTATTTCTTGGTCGGGCGTCCGTAGACCAAGCCTAAGTACCTCGGATATCCAAAGCACCTTGAGGTATTAGGGCTTTATTTCTTGGTCGGGCGTTCGTAGCCCCCGGACCAAGCCTAAGTACCTCGGGCATCCGCAGCACCCCGAGGTATTTGGGTTTATAAGAAATCAACGTCGACGGTCAGTCACTGGGGTTTAGCCACGCGGATGTTGACGCTAGAGAAATAACTCTCACCCTGCGAGATTAACACGAACATTAATGGGAACACGCCGGAGGTTGTCCTGCGAAGCCCACTCTGACGCTCAAGTCAGTATCTCAGTATAGGAGATGGAAGAAAGCAAGGAGATCTAAGATGCCTAAGTTAGAGAGTGTCTCCCGTTTATCGGAGAGATTGAAGTACCTTTTATACCTGAGGCGACGGTCATACGTGTCTCCACGATCTTCGCCATGTCCCCTCGATCTTCGATTACTAGATAACCTTTGTAAAGGTCGTCGCCGCCATTAAATCTGGACCGTTACGATAATGAAGGCGTTAATGGCCGTGTATTATGGGTCATGATCATCCCGTGATTATAGGTGATGATTATCCATAGATCCGAAGAAAAGGAGACCGTTACTTGAGGTCGAGTGCTCCTTAGGCTCTGCTACCATGAGGTGATCTCAGGGTCTTTTGGTCCGGGGGGTCCCGGGCGTTTACCTTCCCGAGGTGGTCTCAGGGACCTGACCTCTCGAGGTGATTTTGGACGTGCGTCTTCCCGGGTTGGTCTCCAGGGTATGCCTGTTCGTGTTGTTCTCGGGGACCCACCTTCCTAAGAGGGCTTCGGGCGCCATGTAAAAAGAGTCGTCCAGACTCGATAGATTTTACCACATAACTTTTTCAATCCATATGTCAACCACAGCACTACTCATTCGTTTTTCTATAATCGTCCATCGTAAATTTATCTTGATAATTAATTGAAAATTTTTGTAAGACCATATTAGTCGTTTCAAATTTAATATTATCTGATTTACCATTTATTTTTAATTTGAACTACTGAACCATCTTTATTATCAATACAAAATTATTCTTAGATAAAAATAAATAATTATTAATTTTATGATATATAGTTAACGTCAATGGAGGTCGTTGACAACGTTCTGTACATAGCGAGTGAATGCAATATTTATTTAGACAAATTTATTATGAACACTAAGTGACAATAATTATTTTAGAGAAATTTATATTCTATTGATAATTAGTTGAAAAAAGGAATTACTTAGCCCCATGGATTAATAAGATTCTATATATATTTGGACTTTATATTTTTTGGAATATATATAATTCTAATCGACTTCCATGCTTATGAAGTTGGTGGGAGTATATAAATATAAATACTAATTAATTTAAAGTCGGTGAGACTGTTTTTATTAGTTGCAACAGTGATGCGTCGTGGAGACTTATTATTATTATTATTATTATTATTATTATTATTATTATTATTATTTAATAAGTTAGACGGTGGTTATATAGGATATATATTTTCATCATGAAATTTAGAAATTAATTTTTATTTTTTTTCCCTGTACTCATCAGTATTCAAATTAGTAATGATCCATGATTTATCTTTTTATATATATAATTTGAGAACAAATTGAAAATACCTGGAATGAACATTATGAACTTTTATCATCATAAAAAAAAATTTATTATTACCATGTTTTTAAATGCCTAACACGCTCTTCATCAATTAGCAAATTAGCATCCAAGTGGTCCATTGGTAGTTTATCTTGATAACTGATAAGAATTTTTTTTTTATGATGTCGAGTTAGTCGTCCTAAATTCCATATTTCCTTATTCATTATTTAAACTTTAAACTACCGAACAATCATTCGTATCAATAAAAAATTATACTTGGATAAAAATAAATAACTATTAATTTTATGATAATTAACGTCAATGGAGGTTGGTATGCTAGCCAGGTTGTTGACATAGTTCAGAATATATAAAAAATAATAATGATTAACGTGGTTTTTTTAATTTTGAGGATTAATTCGATTTTATTAATTTTGAGGATTAGTTGGATTTTATAAAAGTTTTTCATCGACCGTTAAAGTAAATCGGGAAGTACTCGCGATAGACAGTCTAGAAACCTAACGTCCCAAGATTTACATTCTATTTAAAAGAAAAAATCTTACAAAATACGTCATAATTAAAAATTAAACTGCAAATATATATCTAGGATGACATTTAATCATCCTTCCATCGCACCATAGTCCCGGAACATATAGTACCTAGCAAGTGGAATGCCATATTTATTTAGATAAATTTGTTATGAACACAAACTGACAATAATTGTTTTATAGAAATTTATATTCTATTGATAATTAGATGAAAAAAGGTATTATTTAGCCCATGAATTAATAAGTTATTGCACTTATTTAGTTGATCTACGGTATAATAGTTTGAGTTAGTTGCGTCAATATATTTTGAAATCAATTCTCAATATAAAGATATAAAATGATTAATTTATTGGGTGTCTCATCTTTCTCACTTAAAAGATCCCTGTGTGAAAGAAAAAGTTCATTCAGAACGAAATTAATATATAATAAGTTTTTGATATCGTAACTTTCTAAAATGAACATTCTATTCACCTTAACATCCGATCAATCTTGTTTCAGCCTTGCCAAAATCAAATTCTCATTTTGTTCGATATCGAGTTTATTTCAACTTATTAGGATTTATTTTGCCTAATATCCAATCAATCTTGACCTACTGAGACTTTTTTGTTACCTAATATTTAACCAATTTTGACCTGCCGAGACTTTTCGTTGCATAGCATTCGATCAATCTTTACTTGCCAAGATGTTATGTTTCATGTCAACTTTTTATTAGATTTTGAACACTAAATGTCTGATTAATCATAACCTACTTGTACTTTTCATCTCATGCCAATTCCATGTTGGACTTCTGACTGCTAAATGTCTAGTCAACCCTGATTTACTTGTTTGGACTTAGGGTTAGTTCCTAGCAGGTGCAAAAGTACCTTGTTGTGCATCTGACCTCCTTCATGCAAAGGGCTACAGTACTAGGGCAAAATCCTCAGTGATTTACCTGCTTATATCTTATCCTGGGGCAGAGATACTAGACCGCTTAGGGTGAACCATATTACCTTTTGATCCAACCATAATCCGCTTGGACTTTTTCACGATCAGGTATTTGGTCAATCTTGACCTACTTGACTCTTCGTCAATCAACTAATATAATAATTAATTATCAAATATTTGATCAATTTTAACCTACTTGACGTTACACTCGACCAATGTAACTAATATATTGATCAAGCATCTAAATCTCAACTTGAGTCAACTCGAGCTCTGTCAATTTGATCAAATCTTTACTACAAATCGATTACACCAACAACTGCTTGATCAATCTTACCCCTTGAGACACACTCTCATGTGTTGGTACAGTTGATGCTGGCAAAGACTATTCATTCACCCCCAGCGCTTCCCAATCCATTTCAGGACCAACACGGAGGAGATAAATCACGGAGACTACTAACCCGGATGTTATGGCTAGGAGTTGATACAGTTGATAATTATATAGATAGTTGCTCTAATAGATTTTGTAATCAATTCTTAATGGATATAAAATATTATATTAAGTGTCTAATCTCTTCGTGCAAAAGATCATTATACTAAGAAAAAATATTCTCTATAATTTAATTACATATATTTATATTTACTTGAGATATCGATGATACTAAACCTGAGATATATACACGTTATCACTCCTTTCCTACTGAGACAAAATTTATTGTTAGACAAAAATAAATAAATAAATATTAACTATTCTATGATAACCTCAATGGAAGTTGGTATGTTAGATTGTTGACAAAGCTCATAGCATATTGTCTAGCAAAGTGGATGCAATATTTATTCAGTCATATTTATTATGAACATTAATGTGAAACAAGCTAAGCTAGAAATTTATTTTTTATAGATAATTCGGTAATTTATCAAAAGGCGTACCCAATAATTGATATTTACCAAAAGAGGTACCATAGTTTCATTGTTACCAAAGGGCGCACCTATTTTAGTGAACTTACTCTAATACCCCTCCTGCCAAATACTGTATGCCTTTCTCTTTCTCTTTCTCAGTAACAAATCTCCAGACAATGGAATCTGCTTTTTCAGATTTGATATTTTAAAATAATATATTTAGGAATCGGTTAAAAAACGTAAGGTAAAGAAAGAAAAAAATTATTTCCATTAATAGAAAGTTCTCTTCCAATTTTAAAAAACTAAAATGATGAAATTTTATATTTGATTAATATAAATTAATATATTAAATAATATTTAATAAATATATTAATATATAACAAAGATTTAAAATTTAAAAAGTCTGAAATCTTTTTATTTCAGACTAAGTGTAGACCTGAAATCTTAATCAAAAGATTTCAGGCCCACGCTGGGCCTGAAATAAAAGATTTCAGGCCCAACGTGGGCCTGAAATAGAAATATTTCAGGCCCAGTGTGGGCCTGAAACAAAAGATTTCAGGTCCTGCATCGGCCTGAAATCATGTGTTATGATAGGGTTTTTTACGTAGGCCTGAAACATAAAGAAACATCTCTTTATATTTTTGAAATCATAATAAAAACCACGGAGAAAGACTACCTTACGTGAGATATTCTAATTAATATAAAACATACATTATATTAAAAACCAACTTTTATATATATATATATATATATATATATATATATATATATCGATTCTTATATATATAAAAAAAGCAACTTTAGGGCCTGAAATCAATTGATTTCAGGCCCTGCATTTTGATTTCAGGCCCACGCTGGGCCTGAAATAAAAGATTTCAGGCCCAGCGTGGGCCTGAAACAAAAGATTTCAGGCCCTACGTCGGCCTGAAATCATGTGTTATGATAGGGTTTTTTACGTAGGCCTGAAACATAAAGAAACATCTCTTTATATTTTTGAAATCACAATAAAAATCACTGAGAAAGACTACCTTACTTGAGACATTCTAATTAATATAAAACGTGGATTATATTAAAAATCAACTTTTATATATATATATATATATATTCTTATATATAAAAAAATAACTTCAGGGCCTGAAATATTGATTTCAGCCCTGAGCAGGGCATGAAATCTTTGATTTCAGGCCCTACATGATTATATAAAATTAATAAATATAAAAAAATAATTAATAGACATAATAATATATATTGATCGGCAAAATTAAAGATATAAGGATGATTTATTAAAACGAGCTATGATTCTACATTATTATTGTATTGTTCTGTGCCAACTGATACAGTATGAGAACATCAGTGGGTTTTGACCAAAACCCACTGATGGACCTCCCATATCTGGATTTCTGGAAACCCTATATCAATAGACATGATTGACCTAGGAGAAGATGTTTTAGGTGTCCAAACATCTATACACTCTATATCACCAATGCAATAGGAGTAGTTTAGAAATATCAGTGGATTTTGATCAAAACCCACTGATGGACCTACCATATCTGGATTTCTGAAAACTCCATATGAATAGAGAGGGTAGAGTTAGGAGATGATGTTTTAGGTGTCCAAACATCTATATACTCTATACCACCAATGCAATAAGAGTAGTTTAGAAATATCAGAGGGTTTTGATCAAAACCCACTGATGGACCTACCATATCTGGATTTCTGAAAACTTCATATGAATAGAGATGGTAGAGGTAGGAGAAGATGTTTTAGGTGTCCAAACATCTATATATTAGATATCACCAATGTAATAGGAGTAGTTTAGCCATATCAGTGGGTTTTGGTCAAAACCCACTGATATTTCTAAACTACTCCTATTGCATTGGTGATATAGAGTGTATAGATGTTTGGACACCTAAAACATCTTCTCCTATCTCTAACCTCTCTATTCATATGGAGTTTTCAGAAATCCAGATATGGGATGTCCATCAGTGGGTTTTGGTCAAAACCCACTGATATTTCTAAATTACTCCTATTTCATTAGTGATATCTAATATATAGATGTTTGGACACCTAAAACATCATCTCCTAACTCTACCCTCTCTATTCATATGGAGTTTTCAGAAATCCAGATATGGTAGGTCCATCAGTGGGTTTTGATCAAAACCCACTGATATTTCTAAACTACTCTTATTGCATTGGTGATATAGAGTGTATAGATGTTTGGACACCTAAAACATCTTCTCCTAGGTCAATCATGTCTATTGATATAGGGGTTTCAGAAATCCAGATATGGGAGGTCAATCAGTGGGTTTTGGTCAAAATCCACTGATGTTCTCATACTGTATAAGTTGGCACAGAACGATACAATAATAATGTAGAATCATAGCTCGTTTTAATAAATCATCCTTATATCTTTAATTTTGCCGATCAATATATATTATTATGACTATTAATTATTTTTTTTATTTATTAATTTTATATAATCATGTAGGGCCTGAAATCAAAGATTTCAGGCCCTGCTCAGGGCCTGAAATCAATATTTGAGGCCTTGAAGTTGTTTTTTTATATATAAGAATATATATATATATATATATATATATATATATATATATAAAAGTTGGTTTTTAATATAATCCACGTTTTATATTAATTAGAATGGCTCAAGTAAGGTAGTCTTTCTCAATGATTTTTATTGTGATTTCAAAAATATAAAAAGATGTTTCTTTATGTTTCAGGCCTACGTAAAAAACCCTATCATAACACATGATTTCAGGCCGACGTAGAGCTTGAAATCTTTTGTTTCAGGCCCACGCTGGGCCTGAAATATTTCTATTTCAGGCTCACGCTGGGCCTGAAATATTTTTATTTCAGGCCCAACGTGGGCCTGAAATCAAAATGCAGGGCCTAAAATCAATTGATTTCAGGCCCTAAAGTTGCATTTTTTATATATATAAGAATCGATATATATATATATATATATATATATATATAAAAGTTCGTTTTTAATATAATGTATGTTTTATATTAATTAGAATATCTCACGTAAGGTAGTATTTCTCAGTGATTTTTATTGTGATTTCAAAAATATAAAGAGATGTTTCTTTATGTTTCAGGCCTACATAAAAAACCCTATCATAACACATGATTTCAGGCCGATGCAGGACCTGTAATCATTTGTTTCTCGCCCACGCTGGACTTGAAATCTTTTATTTCAGGCCCAGCGTGGGCCTGAAATCTTTTGATTAAGATTTCAGGTCTACACTTAGTCTGAAATAAAAAGATTTCAGACTTTTTAAATTTTAAGTCTTTGTTATATATTAATATATTTATTAAATATTATTTAATATATTAATTTATATTAATCAAATATAAAATTTCATCACTTTTGATTTTTTAAAATCAGTTGGAAGAAAACTTTCTGTTAATGGAAATAATTTTTTTCTTTCTTTACCTTACATTTTTTAACCGATTCCTAAATATATTATTTTAAAATATCAAATCTGAAAAAGCAGATTCCATTGTCTGAGATTTGTTACTGAGAAAGAGAAAGAGAAAGACAGGAGGGGTATTAGAGGAAGTTCACTAAAATAGGTGCGCCCTTTGAAAAAAATGAAATCATGATATGTCTTTTGGTAAATATCAATTATTGGGTACACCTTTTGGTAAATTGATGAAAAAGGAATTATTTAGCTCCTCAAAAATAAAGACCCTTCTAATTCCTTAATGCTGTTTTGACGAGATAAATGGAAAAGAATAATAAAAATTAGATTTGAGAAATATTGATAATTAACAATATTAACAAGTGTGCACATTTTTACTAATGATTAAGCCCATCGATTAAATATTAGAAAAATATGAATAGAAATAAGAGAAATGGATGGAAAGGTTTCTCATGTAGTGTTTAGATTATACATTGGGGAATAAGTGATTTATCGGTTGATTTATATTTAATTATAATCATTAAGTTGTGAATTTGTATGGATAATTCTCTCATGTGTAGGCCAACAGGAAGGGTGTAAATCTAAAATCCTGATTGTATTGAACTAAGGTGACTAATATGTGAGCATGATCTACGCCCGACGAATAATGGACCGATAGTCATAATTAAAATTTATCCAAGCGTATCAAACTTCATTTTGACACCTGATCCTTCTTGCTCCCTCCATTAATGCTCACTCAATTAACCATGAGAACATCCAACGTGACCTCGAAATACATGCCTAACGTATCTCTTTTCCAATTGGCTTGGCACTCGACAACTCTACCAAGTCAGCACTCGAGGAGCTCGACACAAGCTGTTTCAACAGCTCAACTCAGTCATCCCAAAAAACTCATCTTTTCTAGCTTGACAATTTCAAATTATCAACTTAAGTCATCTAAACAGATAAGATTGATGGAAAAATTCTCTATATCTCTGGCAACATCTTGAATAATTTTAAAATCGATAATTTACCAAAAGCCGCACTCAAAAATGGGTATTTACCAAAAGGCATCTCATGGTTTCATTTTCACCAAAGGGCGCACTAATTTTAGTGAACTTCCTCTTATACCCTCCTGCTATACACTGCCTTTCTCTTTCTCTCTCAATAACAAATTTCGAGACGCCAGCACGTGATGTTTCATACTTTTATTTTAAAATAATATATTTGGAATCGGCGCTAAAAAAAACATATAAATAAATAATTTTTATCCTAATCTGTACGCATGCAAATAGAAATTCCTAATGTAAGGTCTACAATAATTGAAAAAAAAAAACGTAAGGTCTATAGTAATTAAATCATCTAACTTATTTAAAAATTAAATAAATAATTTTTTAAATTAATTAAATAAAATTAATATATTTAAAAATATTTAATAAATTCATTAATGTAAAAAAAATAAAAAAAAAAGAAAAGAAAGAGCGTGGGCCTGAAATAAATTATTTCAGGCCCACGGTGGACCTGAAATAAAAATATTTCAGGCCCAGCGTGGGCTTGAAATTTTTTATTTCAGGCCCACGTTGGGCCTGAAATCTTATGATTCAGGCCCGACGTGGACTCAATTTTTTTTCTATTTTAAAAATATAATAATATATACAAAAACGTATCAAAACACTTAATTTCATATTCAAACACAGAGCCTGAAGTCATCCCAAGAGGGTCTGAAGTCAAATAACTTTAGATCTTATAAATAATTAATTTAATAAATAACTATTAAATATAAAAAAAATATTGTTAAAATAAAAAAATTTCAGTGTCCTGGGGCCTGAAGTCATCCGACTTCAGGCCCAAGGAGGGCCTGAAGTCATCAGACTTCAAGCCCTCCATCATTGATATAAAAAAATTTTTTATAAAAATGTTTAATATATAATTACATATTATATAAGAGTAGTTTAGGTATATCAGTGAGTTTAGGTGCCGAAACATCTAATAGGAGTGGTCTAGGAGATGAGATTTTGGGTGCCGAAACATCTAATCTTGTTGTATCACCAATGCTATAGGAGTGGTTTAGGTATATCGGTGAGTTTTGAGCAAAACTCACTGATGGACCTACCATATTAGGAATTCTGAAAACCCTATATCAGTAGACAGGGTTGAGATAGGAGATGAGATTTTGGGTGTCGAAACCTCTAATCTTGCTGTATCACCAATGTTATAGGAGTGGTTTAGGTATATCAGTGAGTTTTGAGCAAAACTCACTAATGGACCTACAATATTTGGAATTCTGAAAACTCTATATCAGTAGACAGGGTTGAGCTAGGAGATGAGATTTTGGGTGCCCAAACCTCTAATCTTGCTGTATCACCAATGCTATAGGAGTGGTTTAGGTATATCAGTGAGTTTTGAGCAAAACTCACTGATGGACCTACCATATTTGGAATTCTGAAAACTCTATATCAGTAGACAGGGTTGAGCTAGGAGATGAGATTTTGGGTGCCGAAACCTCTAATCTTGCTGTTTCACCAATGTTATACGAGTGGTTTAGGTATATCAGTGAGTTTTGAGCAAAACTCACTGATGGACCTACCATATTTGGAATTCTGAAAACTCTATATCAGTAGACAGGGTTGAGCTACGAGATGAGATTTTGGGTGCCCAAACATCTAATATTGCTGTATCACCAAAGCTATAGGAGTGGTTTAGGTATATCAGTGAGTTTTGAGCAAAACTCACTGATGGACCTACCATATTTGGAATTTTGAAAACTCTATATCAGTAGACAGGGTTGAGCTAGGAGATGAGATTTTGGGTGCCCAAACCTCTAATCTTGTTGTATCACCAATGCTATAGGAGTGGTTTAGGTATATCAGTGAGTTTTGAGCAAAACTCACTGATGGACCTACCATATTTGGAATTCTAAAAACTCTATATCAGTAGACAGGGTTGAGCTAGGAGATGAGATTTTGGGTGCCCAAACCTCTAATCTTGCTGTATCACCAATGCTATAGGAGTGGTTTAAGTATATCAGTGAGTTTTGAGCAAAACTCACTGATGGACCTACCATATTTGGAATTCTGAAAACTCTATATCAGTAGACAGGGTTGAGATGGGAGATGAGATTTTGGGTGCCGAAACCTCTAATCTTGCTGTATCACTAATGCTATAGGAGTGGTTTAGGTATATCAGTGAGTTTTGAGCAAAACTCACTGATGGACCTACCATATTTGGAATTCTGAAAACTCTATATCAGTAGACAGGGTTGAGCTACGAGATGAGATTTTGGGTGCCGAAACCTCTAATCTTGCTGTATCACCAATGCTATAGGAGTGGTTTAGGTATATCAGTGAGTTTTGAGCAAAACTCACTGATGGACCTACCATATTTGGAATTCTGAAAACTCTATATCAGTAGACAGGGTTGAGCTAGGAGATGAGATTTTGGGTGCTCAAACCTCTAATCTTGCTGTATCACCAAAGCTATAGGAGTGGTTTAAGTATATCAGTGAGTTTTGAGCAAAACTCACTGATGGACCTACCATATTTGGAATTCTGAAAACTCCCTGTGTTTGAATCTGAAATTAAGTGTTTTGATACGTGTTTGTATATATTATTATATTTTTAAAATAGAAAAAAATTGAGTCCAAATCGGGCCTGAATCATAAGATTTCAGGCCCACGTTGGGCCTAAAATAAAAAATTTTAGGCCCAGCGTGGGCCTGAAATATGTTGATTTCAGGCCCAGCGTGGGCCTGAAATCAACATTTCAAGCCCACGCTCTTTCTTTTTTTTCAATTTTTTTTTTCAATTTTTTTTACATTAATGAATTTATTAAATATTATTAAATATATTAATTTCATTTAATTAATTATAAAAATTATTTATTTAATTTTTAAATAAGTTAGATGAATTAATTACTATAGACCTTACGTTTTTTTTTCAATTACTGTAGACCTTACATTAGGAATTTCTATTTGCATGCGTGCACATTAGGATAAAAATTATTTATTTATATATTTTTTTAGCGTCGATTCCAAATATATTATTTTAAAATAAAAGTATGAAACATCACGTGCTGGCGTCTCGGAATTTGTTATTGAGAGAGAAAGAGAAAGACAGTGTATAGCAGGAGGGGTATAAGAGGAAGTTCACTAAAATTAGTACGCCCTTTGGTGAAAATGAAACCATGGGACGCCTTTTAGTAAATACCTATTTTTGGGTGCGCCTTTTGGTAAATTGCCATTTTAAAATAGACTCGTTCTATTAAGATGATCACCGAAAGTGTTAATCATCTACATGTGAATACTTCTTCCACCCTAATTGAAAATGTTCTTATTAATCACAAGGAAAAGCCAGAGAAGTTTATTAAGTTGAACTTCAAGAACTGGTAATAAAAAATATTGTTATACTTATATATGACCATGCTCAACCGGGCTCGATTTTTGACGGAGGAACATCCTATTCCTGACTAAGGATACCACTGATGTCTAGACCATCAGTATAGTGGAAGCATGAGTTTCTATGTCGAAATTACATCCTTCGCTATCTTGCTAACTCATTGTACATTTGTGTATAGGACGGAGAGAACGATTAAAAAAATGTGGAAGTCCCCAGACATAAAATACAAGAGAGGGGATGTAGGGGCAAAAAGTTTATTATAAAGTATTCTTAGACCATAAATGGTCGACTCTATAATGATGATCAATCAAGTCTAAAAGCTTCATGTGTCGATCTTCGCCTCCGAGGTTATGGTGTAGTGGTAGGGCGACTAGTCGCTATCCCAGGCATCCACACTTCGATCCTCAACTATGGCATATTTGCAGGAATTTTTCCTCCAAATGGGGCGCGAACCCTGGGACGTTGGACTTCTAGACCGTCCACTGTGAGCGCTTCCCGATTTACCTTGGCGGCCGGTGGGAAACTTTCGTGAGGCCGGATCGGTCGCCCGAGGTTAGTTGGAAAAACCTCGTTAATCATTTTTTTCATGTGTCGATCTCCAAGCCTCGGGATTACGGTGCAGCGGAAGGGCGACTAATTGTCATAGGCAATCACGATTTGATTCTCAGCTACGGCGTATTTTGTATAATTTTTTCTCCAAATTGGGCATGACCCCTGGAAAGCTGGGATTCTGGACTGCTCGCCGCGAGCACTTTCCGATTTACCCTGATGACGAATGAAAAATTTTCATAGGACTCGACCGGTCACTCGCTCGAAGTTAAAAAAATCTCGATAATTATTATTTTTTCACTTGTCGATCTTGCATTAGATTCACTCAGAAGATGATGTGGCGGTGAGTGAAAAATGGTAAGTGACAGTTATAATTGAAAAGTTGCCTCCCGATTAGAAATACTTCAAAAACTATCTGAAATATAAGCGGAAGAAATGATGTTCAAAAACTCATTGTTATACTTTGCATTGAGAATAGGGGTGTAAACGAACCAAGCCGCTCGCGAGCTATTCGGGTCTCGGTTCAAAAAATAGTTCGTTCGATTAAAATTAACGAGTCGAGCTCGAGCTCGAAAACATTATCGAGCCGAGCTCGAGCTTAGTAATATTTGGTTCGTGAGCTCGCGAACATGTTCGTTAAGAGGCTCGCGAACGTGTTCATTAAGAGGCTCGTTTATCTTATTATATATTATTTATATATACATATATAATTAAATATCACATAAATAATAAATAAAATCATATATAATTAATTATTATAATTATTTATTTAAAATTAGCTCGAATTAAGCTCGTTTAATTTTTAAACGAGTTTTTTTCGAGTCGAACTCGAACCGAGCTCGAACTATTTAATTTTATTACGAGCCGAACTCGAGCTTAAAAATTAAAATTCGAATCGAACTTGAGCCCAAGCTCGAGCCTAAAAATACCGAACCAAGCCCGAAATCGAGCCTCATACTGTTCGGCTCGGCTCGGCTCGATTACACCCCTATTTGAGAAAACAATAATAGTTCAGAAAAGAAATTGTTTTCTCAGTCTAATATATACGAAATTCAACGTGATCAATTAAGTACGGTATATATATGTTTACTGCCAATAAATCGATTTTATTATTAATAACTCGATCGATAATGTAAACATGCTCACAAGAAATTGAGATTGCAAATTAAACATGGGCACACATTTCACTTCACTTCATTGTGAAATTAAAAAAAAAAAAAAAAAAGAGACGCACGATTAATGATGGACATAAGCATTGTACTCGACGATAAAGTGTCCTGCCGGAGCACCACTCACGAATGTATTGATGGTGTAGCCCCTCGCCATTCGAAATTTTCCGGTGCCGCCGATGATGCTACGCTCGGTGGCTCCCTCGAGCGTCGCCCGACCCACCACCGCGAGCGAGCTACCGTTATACTCTCCGTCCATAAAAACAAAGTTGACCAGTCCGAGCCAAGCCATCTGGCTGCTAAGCGACACCTCGGGAGCTATGCCTTGGACCCGCCCAATGAGCTTCGAGTCGGCCGTCGAGCCTTCTCGTAGTTCGTCGTCGAATACCGCAATGCTACCGAAACCGCCGGGGTTGCTGGTGGTGGAGTTGACGACCGTGATAGCGGTGGCGTTGGGGCTGTTATCGTTCTCGTGGACGAAGAAATGGAGGTGAGTGATGGAGTCTCTGGCCTGAGAGGTTGCAACGAAGAAAAGGAGTAAGAGAAAGGAAGGCTTGAAGAAATGGAGGTAAGTCATATCTAGCTACTTTGTGAACATGGACAAGTAGGGAATTAGGAGATGATACTTATATAATGTTATTAAATACTGCATGCATGCCAACTATTAAGAGATAAAGTTCAAAACAATAATTGAAGAGTGCGTGCCAACTATCAATCATGTATATAAAAATTATATATTTTTTGACTTTATATTTTTAAAATATAATTCTAAATTGACTTTATATTTTTAAAATATAATTCTAAATCAACTTGTATGCTTAATTATGTAGTTGGTGTGGAGTACTATATAAATATTAATTACTTTGAAGTTGGTGAGATTTTTTAAATATTTTAAGCAACATGATGGAGAAGACTTGTTATTGTCCCAATGAGTATCAGAATATCTACATAACTTTAACAAGAAACTAAAAAAAAATATTGAAATTGACTTCCCCAAGCTATCGGAGAATACGAAGAACAATAATTCAATGAACTATGGTAGCTACCATTGAGATTAATGCTCAGTATTCTCCTTCAGATGGTTCTTCTTTGTCAGATCTTAATTTCTACTGTACAATTCATCCTGATATTGCGCATGTTGTGCATGTGATTAGTCAGTTTGTGCATTAACTACTATGTTGTCAGTGAGACACGCACGGTAAAATAAATTAGCTATGTACTTTGACTGAGATAAGAGATAACCTTTTGATGAAGACACGATCTCGATCCCCAGAAAATAGCGTAGTAAGCCTAAGTCTTTCATAGCAAAGTAACAAGCTAATTCAAACTTCAAAGACTCAATTCCATTAAAGTCATCACTAGTAATTATCATGTCGTCCACATATAAAGATAAAAGTATACGACCTGCACGCGCACATTTCAGAAATAAAGCCAAATCATAATTACTGAAATGAAAATCAAGGGAGGTAATCACCGTAAAGAACTTCGCAAACCAAGCATGTGGTGTTTGTTTGAGTCTATAGAGACCTTTGTGAAGCCTGTAAACTTCACCAGGTTGGTGAGTAACTCAAGAGGAGACACCATATACAGTTTTTCTTGAATACCACCATTTAAGAAGACATTCTTAACATCTATCTGAGATAGTTTCCATCGACGAACAGAGGCAACAAAAATTAACATACGAATAATGGTCATTTTAGCAACAAGAGTAAAAGTTTCCTTATAATTCATGCTATATTCCTGAGAGTAACTTTTAGCAACAAGATGAGTTTTGTACCATTCAATAGAATCATCAGATTTAGTTTAGATCTTATAGACCTAACGAGAATCAATTGTGTGTTTTCCTGGTGGCAACTGTACTGAATCTCATGTATGAGTCTGATGCAACATAGTTAGTTCCTCAGTCATAGCGTTTTACCAAATTGGGTTACGAACAGCGTCTCTATAGGATATAGGCTCACAAAGACAATGAGCAGATTCAACAAATGAAGCAAAAGAATGAGAATAACAAGAATAAGCAAAATCTGGTAGTTTAGTGAACTTACGAATATGAGTGGACTGACGACGATGGAGAGAAAGATCATCCACAATCTCAAAAGATGATTGGGTAGTAACAGAAGGAGGAGCATGTGGAGCAGATGTCTCAAGAAACAAAGTACCAGATTCGGTTTAACTATCAGTAGGGGTTGTGGGTGAAGCTTCCTTAGTGTCAGTATTGAAAGAATCAATGTGAAATAAATCTGACTTTGTCAATTATACAAACTAGCCGGAAACGGGTAATAAATGGAAAAGGATAAAGACCCTTCTAATTCCTTAATGCGGTTTTGACGAGAAAAATGGAAAAGGATAATAAAAATTAGATTTGAGAAATATTGATAATTAACAATATTAACAAGTGTGCACATTTTTAACTAATGATTAAGCCCATCGATTAATTATTAGAAAAATATGAATAAAAATAAGAGAAATGGATGGAAAGGTTTCTCATGTGCGTGTTTAGATTATACATTGGGGAATAAGTGATTTATCGGTTGATTTATATTTAATTATAATCATTAATTTGTGAACGTGTATGGATAACTGTTTCATGTGTAGGCCAACAGGAGGGGTGTAAATCTAAAATCCAAATTATATTGAACCAAGATGACTAGTGATCCTGTCGCGAAGTGAAGTGGCAGCCCAACGGGCCAGACGGGCCTCCCGGGAGCCGTGGGACGGAGAGGTAGCCGGTTGTCGGCCGCGCCTCGCCGCTTTCCTGCAAAACAGAGACCGTCAGCAAACCCGCCGGGAGAATCCGCGTCAGGCACTCCGACTGTCAAGTCAGTTCCGAGCCCAGATGAGTGGAAACTGAATGGAGATGAGGCAAGGGATGCGAGAACTCGCACGTGCGTACCTGCAGTAGGGGGAATGCCAAGCTTATGTAACCGGGGGAGCTGACACCCCTTACTCGTACTAACGGGACAAGGGTGTGACGTCTGTCAGCTCTGGTAGAGCACGGAGGAGCGGCGCGACATGGCGCGGCGTGCTCTAGCAGTACCTGAGTACTAGGTGCGCATATGAGGGTACCGGATGAGGGATGAGACGCGTGGGGATGCCAGAGGTAGGGGTGGCATGAGGAACCCCGCTAACAGGGTCGTACTCTGGATGAAAAGAGGTGAGGGGGTGTGCGGGCGGGACAGCTCGTACCCCGAGCGCCGACTGGCCAATCCGCATGCTGGGGATCGAGTCGGGTAAGGACCAGGGAACGTGGGTCACCACGTGTCCGGCTGGTGGAAGAAAAGATAGCGAAGAGTACTCCCTGAGTCGGCGGTTGCCTCAGGGTTGATTTGAGTTGGGCGTTCAGTTTGGGCGATGGTTCTAAAGAGACATGGTGGGTATAGCTACCTACTGGCGGTACCCGACCTCTTCCCAAGCCGGGGTAAACTGGTACGAGCGACGGGGCTCTTATTAGATCGGCGGGCTAAAAGGCCGCCCGGATGCCTTCTTAGGTGATCTAACGGACCCCATCCCCCCTCTCCTCCATTTGGAGGGGCTTTCGGGCGCGGGGTCCTACCTGCTGACATGGCCGTCGATCCCTCCGTCAGGCCTTCAGGGCGCCAGGCTGGTCTGTGGGCCTGGTCTATGTCCTTACCCCTAGACAAGGCCGGGATCAACTAGTATGCGAGCATTACCTATGCCCGTCGAATGATGGACCGATGTTCATAATAAAAATTTATCCGAGCGGATCAACTTTCATTTTGCCACCTTATCCATCTTGCTACCTGCATTAATGCTCACTCAATTAACCATGAGAACATCCAACGTGACCTCGAAATGCATGCCTAACGTATCTCTTTCCCAATTGACTTGCACTCGGTAACTCTACCAAGTCAGCCCTCGAGGAGCTCGACACAAGCTGATTGCTCAACTCATTATCCCAAGAAACTCATCTATTTTTGTTTGTCAATTTTAAATTACCAACTTAAGTCATCTAAACAGATAAGATTGAAAGTAAAATTCTCTATATCTCTGGAATATCTTGAATAATTTTAAAATAGACTCGTTCCATTGAGATGATCACCGAAAGTGTTAATCATCAACACGTGAATGCTCCTTCCACCCTGATTGAAATGTTCCAATTAATCACAGGGAGAAGCCAAAAAAGTTTATTGAGTTGAACTTCAAGAATTGGTAATAAAAAATATTGTTATACATGTCCATGCTGAACCGGGCACGATTCTTCACGGAGGAACCTCCTATCCGACTAAGGATACTACTGATGTCTATGTTGGATATCATGTTAATGGAAAGGAGGTATGGAAGAAAGAAACTCCTTGGTGAGTGGGACTTTAGCCCAACATTGGGAGTTTCTAATGAATGGAAAGGGAGGTGGAGAATAAAGAGACTCCATTGTGAGTTGGGCTTTAGTTCCACATTGGGAGCTTTAAGGTATAATTGTTGGTTTATATTGTTTCACAAGCATGTTAGTTGTGAACAAATGCAAGTGGAGAGACTCTCTCTCACGCATTGGTGCGCAGGGGGTGCAAATCTAGGGCTTGGATTTACTGAACCAAGTGTACTTTTGTGTGTGCACGACCTGCGCGCATCGAATGTCCGACCGATCGGGGCAAAATTTGTCAAATTTTTTGCTCAAATGTAACTGATGCATTAACATTTGATTAATGCAAAATCAGTAACCCCCGGATGTTTAGATCTGGGCGGTTAATTGGCAGTAAATGACGTTAATTCGGTCATTGATTACTGCGGGGGTCTGAGCCTATATAAAGTGGCTGTGACCGAGAGCAAAAGATACGCAGAGAAGAAATTGTCTTCCACCTCCTTCCCGACCTCCCTTGATAGCGTTCGGGTACTTTCTCAGTTCGCCACGAGCAATGAGTGCTTGGAAGCACCATCGGAGGAGGACAAATTTGTTTCAAGGAAACTGCATTGTGCAAGCCTCAGCAACTTCCTGGTCGGGAGACGTCCGACTACTGCTCTGGAGCTCGGGAGATACTGCTCGGGAGAGCATAGGAGATCCTAGTCAGGAGACTCTGCTCGGGAATTCAACTCGAGAGATACTGCTTGGGAGCTCGGAAGATACTGCTCGAGAGCTCGGGAGATCCTAGTCGGGAGACTCTGCTCGGGAATTTAGCTCGGGAGACTGCAGTTTGCATAAAGACAACTCGGGCCACTCAACAGTTAAGTTGAAATTTGTTTTTGTAATTTCAATTTATTGTAAACTCTCCGAAAGGAGTACATTTCCTCCAACAGTCTAGACCATCAGTATAGTGGAAGCATGGGTTTCTATGTCTAAATTACATCCTTAACTATCTTGCTGACTCATTGTAAGTTTGTGTATAAGACGGAGAGAATGATTAAAAAAATGTGGGAGTCCCCAAACATAAAATACAAGATAGGGGATGTAGGGGCCAAAAAAATTATTGTAAACTATTCTTAGATCATAGATGGTTGACTCCAAAATGATGATCAATCAAGTCTAGAAGCTTCATGTGTCGATCTCCAACCCTCGGGGCTACGGTATAATGGAAAGGCACTAGTTGTCATCCCAGGTAATCACGATTCGATCCTCCGCTATGACGTATTTTGTAAAATGATTGTTAAAAACTCATTGTTATACTTTGCATTGAGAAAAACAATAATAGTTCAGAAAAGAAATTGTTTTCTCAGACAAATACGAAATTGAACGATCAATTAAGTACGGTATATGTTTACTGCCAATAAATCCATTTTATTATTAATAACTCGATAACGTAAACATGCTCACAAGAAATTGAGATTGCAAATTAAACATGGGCACACATTTCACTTTCACTTCATTGTGAAATTAAAAAAAAAAAAAAAAGAGACGCACGATTAATGTTGGACATAAGCATTGTACTCGACGATAAAGTGTCCTGCCGGAGCACCACTCACGAATGTATTGATGGTGTAGCCCCTCGCCATTCGAAATTTTCCGGTGCCGCCGATGATGCTGCGCTCGGTGGCTCCCTCGAGCGTCACCCGACCGACCACCGCGAGCGAGCTACCGTTATACTCTCCGTCCGTAAAAACAAAGTTGAACAGTCCGAGCCAAGCCATCTGGCTGCTAAGCGACACCTCGGGAGCTATGCCTTGGGCCCGCCCAATGAGCTTCGAGTCGGCCGTCGAGCCTTCTCGGAGTTCGTCGTCGAAGACAGCAATGCTACCGAAGCCGCCGGGGTTGCTAGTGGTGGAGTTGACGACCGTGATAACGGTGGCGTTGGGGCTGTTAAAGTTCTCGTGGACGAAGAAATGGAGGTGAGTGATGGAGTCTTTCGCCTGAGAGGTTGCAACGAAGAAAAGGAGAAAGAGAAAGGAAGCCTGGATCAATGAAGTACAATAATAAGCCATATCTACTTGTGAATATGCACAATTAGAGAATGAATTAGGTGATGATTGTATATATATTAAGAGATAAAGATCGAAACAATAATATAATTGAAGAGTGCATGCATGCCAACGATCAATCATGTTTATAAAAATTATATATATTTTGACTTTATATTTTTGAAATATAGTTCTAATCAACTTGTATGTTTAATTAATTACTTTCAAGTTGGTGAGTTTTTTAAAATGTTTTAATTGCAACATGTGGTAGACTTGTTATTATCATTTTTTATAATGGGTAGACTATTTAGGCCGACGTCTTAAAATAACTCTATTGATGACGACACAACAACTAAAAGATGGTGATTGGTATGAATAAGTAAAAGATGTGCCATATATAAGAGATTACAAAATTAAGTGGTCGAACTACTACTTGATCAATCTTTCCTATAGCTATGAACACAAAAATTATCCTTAGAATAAAATAATTCACAAATAAATAACTATTAATTTTATGATAATTAACGTCAATGGAGGTTGTTGGCATAGTTAAGAACATATTGTCTAGAAAATGGATGCAATTTAATTAAAAAATTTATTATGAACACGGAGGAACAAGAATTATTTTAGAGAAGTTTATATTTTATTCATAATTAGATGAAAAAAAGGAATTATTTAGCTCCTTAAAAGATAAAGACCTTTCCGATTCCTTAATGCGGTGTTAACAAGATAAATGGAAAAAAGTTAATAAAAATTAAATTTGAGAAATATTGATAACAATTACACGTGTGCACATTTTTAACTAATGATTAAGCCCATGGATTAATAAGCCATTATTCATAATTGATATGGTATAATAATAGTTAGGTAAATTTCATATTGCCTCCTTGAGTTTGCAATTTTTAAATTTTCCCACGAGGGTTTCATAATTATTAACATACCTTTTCTATTTTTTTAAAAAAAAGATTTACCATTTAATACACCTAACAATTAGCAGATTTACCATTTAATACACCTGACAATTTGTTGGTTGCTAACTTGTATCTCCTCGTATTTGACTTAGTCGATTTATGATCGTCGGATCTTCCGGGAGGTTGCTTTCGGAGGAAGCAAACTGATTGGTTTACGTCGAAGGCTAGTGTTCGACACTATCTCCGTAAAACGATATTGCTCCGCTACTGGTGCTCACTGATAGCAGCAATTCGTTTCCAAGATACAACGACGTCGTCTCGGAATAGTAGCACTTCAAATTCCGAGACCGGCGAACCTTTCCGTAGGCTTTTTGGACTCTCGATGCAGAAGATGGATGAGTGCAAATGCTTTTAAATTGCAATGCTTGAATGAATGAAATGATCAAGTGGAGGGATCTATTTATATTGAGTGAAGAAGTAAGTACCCTTTGGTTCGGACAGATCTGGACCGTTCATAACGAAAGGGTATAACCCTTTAAAGGTCTTTTAATCTCGTCCCTTGATCTGAAGAGTTATCCCATCTTGATCTCAGCCGCCAGATTAGAACATTTAATCCGACGCCTTCAGATCCATCCTCCCTCTTCACAGTCAGATTCGAATCCGACGCTCCAGATCGCACCTGCCTGCGATCTGTCCAGATCTTTGATCCGACGCTCCAGATTGCACCTTCCTCTATCTGTCCAGATTTTTGATCCGACGCTCCAGATCGCACCTTCCTGCGATCTGTCCAGATCTTTGATCCAACGACCACCATCTGTTCGCCCAATCCAGTCATCGTTCTCTACACAGTCACGTGCCACATAGGCACTGCCTCATCACCGACATGTCACTTGGCGCCACCTGATCACGACACGTCATCGCCACGTGGAGCATAAATTAAAGCTCCTCGCGACGATGCGTAAGTGCGAAGTGCGAAGTGCAAAGTGCGCCAACAAAGCGCCTGCTCGCCCAAGGGTAGAGACCTCTTGTGCTTTTGTATTAACAACATTAGCACAGGAATACATATAAGGAAACATTGACTCTCGCCGGTTAGCAATGTGGGACTAAAGCCCTATCTTTTTCCTTAATGTTCATTTAAGCGTATCTTGAACAATTAATTTCTCATTCACCCTTAATCGGTTTTGAGCAAATAAATAGTCCAGATTTATCTACGCGAAACGTAGATTTCGATTTTGAAGTCAAACTTGACTTTCAACGATCGATGGCATCAAAATTTTGCTTTGCAAAATCGTATCCAACAATCCCCCACATGAATGTGAAAATTAATGCATGTATTGCATGTATGCATGCTGACACTTTACAAGAGTCCAATCAATAAGTCAATGGATCGGGAAAGGTAGCTTGTGGCTTTGAACCTTTCGTAGTGGAATGCTATCGAGCATACTAGGCTGCGCAGTGAACGTAATGTCTTGAACTGCTCAGCTGTTGGTGTATACTAAGACAATAACACCCACACGGAGACTTATCTCACCCATTTTTGGTTCTCATGGTTGGTTCCGTTTCGGCCATGGACACCATCTTGGATTCATGAGTGTTTCATTGAAGCGGCCTGTCTTCACACTCACATAGGTGACACTTCTATCAAGAGTATCCTACCATACTCCACCTTAAAGGTATAGAAGTCATTAAAAGCATAAGCTTATCCTCACTACATGTGGTAGGACACACCAAATCATCCTAGGATTGGGATAGTAGAGATAATTATTTCTCTTGTGTTGTTACACAACTTCTGTAACTTCGTTGTCACATTGAACCAAGATCTTGGGATCTCTAGTCAACAAGGTTGGGTTACCGCTACAGTCATTTTTAATTGTAGATTTTCAATCCCATTCCTCTTGATGAGCAGTATACTTGATCTCGATTTAGCCCCTTCGTTAGGGGATCTGCCAAATTATTCTTAGATTTGACATAATCGATTGCAATCACTCCGTTCAAGATCAACTGCCTAATGGTATTATGTCGACGACGTATATGTCGTGACTTACCATTATGCATACTACTCTGTGCCTTCAATTGCCGATTGACTATCACAGTGGATAAGTACGGCGGGCACAGGTTTTGTCCAGCTCGGAATATCTTCCAAGAAATTCCGCAGCCATTTAGCTTCTTCAGCTGTTTTGTCAAGTGCTATAAACTCGGATTTCATTGTTGATCGAGCTATGCATGTCTGCTTAGTAGATTTCCAAGATACTGCTCCCCCACCGATCGTGAATACATATCCACTAGTGGATTTGGAGTCTTTTGTATCGAAGATCCAATTAGCATCACAATATCCCTCCAAGACTGCGGGATACCTTCCGTAATGTAATCGTAGTTCATAGTATATTTTAAATATCTAAGAACTCGCATCAGTGCTTTCCAATGGATGTCGTTTGGATTGCTCATAAACGACTCAGTTTGTTGACCACACAGGCAATATCCGGACGAGTACAGTTTGTGAGATACATAAAACTGCCAATTATCCGAGAATATTCCAATTGCGATATGGGTTCACCATGGTTTTTCGCTAAGTGTTGACTTAGATCCATAGGTGTTTTTACAGTAGAGAGATCATATGCATTGAATCTTTTCAATACTGACTCTACATAATGGGATTGTGTTAAAACTATCCCATCGGACGTCCTGAGAATTTTAATTCCCAATATGACATCTGATAGACCCATATCTTTCATGTCGAAACTATTGGTCAACATCTTCTTAGTACTCATGATGATATCATGATTACTTCCCATTATGAGCATGTCGTTTACGTATAGACAGACGATTACATAACTCTCAGGTGTGCTTTTGACATAAATGCATTTGTCACATTCATTTATTCTGAATTCGTTTAACAACATTATTTTGTCAAATTTTTCGTACCATTGCTTTGGCACTTGTTTAAGTCCGTACAACGACTTAACAAGTCGACACACCTTTCCCTCAGTTCCAGGAGCTATGAACCCCTCGGGTTGCTCCATGTAGATTTCTTCTTCCAACTCACCATTTAAGAACACAGTCTTAACATTCATTTGGTGTATTTCAAGGTCATACAATGCTGCAATGGCTATCAACACTCGTATGAACGTAATCCTTGTCACCGGTGAGTAGGTATCGAAGTAATCAAGGCCTTCCTGTTGCTTGTACCCTTTAGCTACAAGTCTGGCTTATACTTGTCAACCGATCCATCAGCTTTATACTTGCGTTTTAGTATCCACTTACAACCTAATGGTTTAGTACCAGAAGGAAGGTCTACTAATTCCCAAGTATGGTTATTCATGATGGACTCGATTTCACTATTAACAGCTTCTTTCCACAACGGGGCGTCGGGACCAGAGAGAGCTTCGCATAGTGTTCTTGGGTCCATTTCTGACATGAATGTCATGAAATCTGGCCCGAACGATTTCTCAACTCTAGCCCGTTTGCTCCGACGTGGCTCATCGCTTTGATCGTCAATAGCCCTTTTATGACAACTAAGTTCTGGAACATTATCTTTGTTAGAACTTCCGTTGTCATTATTTTGAACGTTTTCCTTCTTATTTGGGAACATGTCTTCAAAAAATATTGCATCCCGAGATTCTATGGTTATACCCACATGAATATCAGTAATGTCTGACTTATGAACTATGAAGCGATATGCACTACTGTTTTGGGCATATCCGACAAATATTGCATCGAACGTTTTAGGTCCGATCTTAACTTGCTTTGGCTTAGGTACTTCGACCTTTGCTAAGCACCCCCACACTTTCAAGTATTTGTACGATGAGTCGCAGCCTTTCCAAAGTTCATATGGTGTTTTATCATTTTTCTTGTGAGGGATTTTGTTGAGAATGTGGTTTGCTGATAATATGGCTTTCCCCCACAAGTTCTGGGGTAAGCCTGAATTTATTAACAAGACATTCATCATTTCCTTTAGTGTCCAATTTTTACGTTCGGCAACACCATTCGATTGAGGTGAGTAAGGTGTCGTTGTCTGATGGATAATTCCAGATTCTGAACAGAATTCATCAAACGGTGCATCATATTCTCCACCTCTATCACTACGAATTATTTTAATTCATTTTTCAATTTGATTTTCAACTTCCATTTTATAGGTTCTGAAAGCTTCTAGGGTTTCGTCTTTACTTCTTAAAAGAAAGACATAACAGAACCTCGTGCAATCATCGATAAAAGTAATGAAATACATTTTACCTCCTCTAGTTTGCACGAATTTCAAGTCACATAAATCACTATGTATTAATTCTAGAGGAGTAGTTGACCTTTCCACCGAATGAAAAGGTAGTTTCGTCATTTTCGCCTCCACGCACACTTCGTATTTGTGTGTTTCATCAACATCGATGTTCGGTAATAAATTTAGTTTGACGAGATGTTTCAGAGTATTATTATTGACATGCCCAAGCCGATCATGCCATAAATTAAAACACTCAACAACATAGCTGAAATCTTTTAATTTATTACCATCAAAATTACGGTGTGCAGTCATTACAACCATCTTGAACAAATTTTGTTCTAAATACCCCTTTCCTACGAAGACATCGTTCTTCGTAAGCACAAGCTTCTCCTTGGTCTTGGGTGCCACTTGCACTTTCCTTTTGACCAATTTGGGACACTTACTCTTATAGTGTCCTCTTTCCCTATACTCAAAGCAAATGATATGATTTTTATTTTGACAAATTGAAATTTCTATACCTTTGCTTGTAGGGGTGGCACATGATTCTTCACTCAATCCGGAGATAGAGGTTTCTTCTTTTTCCGAAGTTAAAGATATTTCCCCCTCAATCCTAGAGGTAGAGGTTGTTGGTGCAAAAAGCATCAGAGATGAACAGTCAACCTTTGGCGTTTCAATGTTTAACAATATACCGATAGTCTGGTTAAAGTGATCAAGGGTTAATCCAAATAGGACCTGATGTTTGGTAGGGTAAACTCAGATTTGATCAGTTTGACAAAGGGTTAGTCAAACAGGATCTGATATTTGGCAGAGACAATATACTAAGGTCTGGTCAAAGTGATCAAGGGTTAAACCAAACAGGACCTGATGTTTGGTAGGGTAAACCCAGGTTTGATCAGTTTGACCAAAAGGGTTAGCCAAACAGGATCTGATGTTTGACAGAGTTATGATAACCCAGGGTTGGTCAGTTGACCAAGGGATTAAGCCAAACATGACTTGATGTTTGGCAGAAAGATTATACTTATTTGGACTGAGTCAAACAGGACTTGATGTTTGGCAGAAAGAAGTCTAGTCAGGATTAAGATGACTAGCAAAGAAGTCCTTATTGAGGAATGAAATCCTAGTGAGTGAAGCTGGGTCCTAGTGAGTGAAGCTAGGTGGAAGAAGTCCTGGTGAGTGAAGCTGAGCAAGAAGTCTTGACCTGCGGGGTTGAGCACGAAGTCCTGATTCGGGAATTGGGCATGAAGTCCAGGCCGAGAGTTGGGCACCGAAGTCTTGGTCCAGGGGACTGAGCACGAAGTCCTGGTCAGGGATCGGGCAACGGAGTCTTTGCCAAGCGAGGACTATGAACAGAAGTAGAGACGGGTCGAGGATCGGACGTCTCGAAATCCGGGAGTCTCGGAGGCCGAGCACAAAGTCTTGGTTCGGGGGACCGAGCAGAAGACTTTGCCGAGTAGGGATCGCGGACAGAAGTAGGGACGGGTCGAGGATCGAATGTCTCGAGATTCGGGTTCTTAGAGGCTGAGCAAATGTCCAACCGGAGTTCCCGGTTGGCAAAAGGTAACTTCTCCAGGGTGGAGTAGGTGAGGACGCATTCCCCGGGAAAGGGAACAGTAGGCGTCAGTTCTGACCTAGAATTTCATTTGAAATCCAAAGTCAGAACTAGACAGCTCTGGCTGTCAATCACTAAGGCATAAGATTATTTGTCTGCTTGTTGTATGTTCTGTTGTCTTGCAGTACCTGGAGTTGGAGGCAAGATAGGAGAGCAAACACAAAAAAACATAACTTGGGAAAAGGCTTCCCAGGCGCCTGATATGAATCAGGCACCCTGGGTGGTGGGCACCCTGGGTTGAGGGTGTCATCCCAGGCGCCCAACATACCAGGCGCCTGAAGCTTACTAGGTGCCTGAATGCTGTCAGGCGCCTGGGAAGCAAGCTTTATCCCAACGCCTGGTTTGGATCAAGTTTGACTGCTTATGAGGCGCCCCAAAAGCTTATCAGGCGCCCAAGAAGCTGCTATAAAAGGGGCTTCGACCCCTCACTTCAGACCACCAAGTTTTCCATCTGCTTAATCATTTTGTTCGAAGCAAAAGTGCTAAGTCGAAGTTTTGCGACCAAGGAGGCTCCAGGAGGAAGTGCGTTGCACTTCGGACTTCCAGATTGGCCGGATCTTCATTTCTGTTGGTTTGCTTTTAGTTTATAAATTTGTACTTATTTTATTATCATTTATTTGATTGTACTTAAACTGTAAGACGGGTTTCTCCGCCTCTGAAAATTATGGAAAGGAGACCATTAGTGGACTCACGCTGAGTACTTAGGCCTTGGATGTACTGACCCTGGGGGTTGGGAACCAAGTAAATCCCATGAGTTATTCTTGTTGTGTTTGTGTTTATTTTATATTCCGCTGCGTACTAACACTCTGATAGCAAGAACGAACGACAAAGATCCGCGAAAAGAAGCGAGTCGATATTCACCCCCCATATCAGAATGAACTCTCATATCAGAAAGACTTTGATGGTAAAAGATATCAGGTGACGCTCCATAACTGCCCTCCCAATCTATCATGGATTGCCATCTATCATGGAATTGCCATATGTAGCAAATGTGTCTTGCTTGTTCACTATGACTTTATCAACCCAGTCATTGTAGACAATTTGTTTATCATCCTTGTCAGGATGATTCATTCTGGAACCTATTTAAAGGCCAAGGAGGAGGAAGCAATACGAATAATGAATATGGTATATAGATACCCTTGCGCCCTGCGTCCCTACCACACTACCACTTAAAAAAACGATGGGTTCGGTGAGTTCGGGTTGATGGGTGACCCAATTTTTAATTCGAGTCAACCCGGGTCAACCCAAACCCAACCCAACCCAGAAAAAAATTTCGGGTCAGATTTCGGGTTCAACCCAATCTGACCCTAATCATAAAACCCCCAACCCTAATCCAATATTTTTCGTGTCGACTCGGGTTGGGTTATCGAGTCGTGTTCATTTTTGACACCCCTATAGATAATCATGTTGATTTTATTGTTAAGTTAGATTATTTACACAATAAATTAAATATGTTGCATGATAATTTAGCTAGTAATAGATCCAATTCAAATATTGACAATATTAAAATATTGAATATTAATTTATTAATCTTTGCTACAATTTTTGAAATTAATTCTAATACTTTAATTGATAATTTTTTGATAATTCTAATAACTTTAATTGATAATTTTCTGAAAATTATAATAACTCTGAGGATAATAATGATACTTTAATTAATAATTTTTTAAAAAATTCTAATAACTCTAGGATAATAATGATACTTTAATTAATAATTTTTCTGAGGATAATAATGATACTTTAATTAATAATTTTTAAAAAATTCTAATAACTCTAAGGATAATAATGATACTTTAATTAATATTTTTTCTGATAATTCTAATAACTTTGAGGATAATGATGATACTTTAATTAATAATTTTTCTGATAACTCTAATAACTTTGAAGATAATTATGAAATCTTAATTAATAATTCTACTGATTTTGAATATAATGGTATAACCTTAATTAGAAATTCTGAAAATTATTCTATTTATTTTAAAGATAGTGATACAACTTTTATTAACTCTGAATATAACTCTGAAGATGAAGAAGAATATGATTATGAAGATAAAGATGAATTTATTAAAGTTGAAGCAATAATTAAAAAGACTTACAAGAATTCAAATAAAACAGAAATATTAAATAAAATTAAAAACTTAAAAACAAAAGAAATAATAGATGAATCAGAATTTTTTGAATTAATGGAAATGATACAATTAGACCAAATTATTATTCAAATCTTAAAAACTTCAATCTTAATTAAATCTTAAATTTTAATTAATTCTCAACTCTTAATTCTTAATTAATTCTTAAATCTTAAATTTTAATTAATTCTCAACTCTTAATTCTTAATCAATTCATAACAACTTAAATTTTGATTAATTCTTAAAAACTTAAATTTTAACTTAATTTTTAATTAATTCTTAACAACTTAAATTTTAATTAATTTTTAACTTAATTCCTAGGCCGAGTCTGGGAGCTTGGATGACCAAGCTGAGGCTGAGTAGGGGAGCCTGGATGACTGAGCTGAAGGCTAAGTCAGGGACCGAGCTCGGGAAGTTCAGATGATCAAGTTGAATGGGTCCCAGAGGCTAGGCTGGAGAAGTCTGACAAACTGGGCCTAGCTCTATCTTAATCTGAACTAATCTCTTTGACTTATATCTCAGCTTAGACTTTTAAACGAGCGTCTTGACCTTTGACCAGGCCACGCCATGTATGAGTTCACATATCTGCCACATCAATTTCTTTATTTTTAGCTTCGAACCGAATATGAATAAAAAAAACCGAATATGAATATCACATATACCTCTCAAGTTCAAATTCAAATATCAATATTTTTATATTATTCAATTCGATTATGTTCGATGGCACTGTTGAGATCGGACGGTCGGCAAATAGAGATGAATTACCCTTGAAAAATAAAACCAATTTTTTATTTTGCTTAAAAAAAAATACAGATTAGTTTATAAACAGAAACACCAACATAAACGAAATAATAATACAAATGAAAAGAGACACAATCAGTTATTTGATTTGCAACCAAAAAAGTTACTAATCCAAGACAAATAAACGCTCATTCTTCTAATGTACTCCTTGGGACGGAGAATTTCTTACACAAATTAAAACTCAGAGGAAAAACTAAAAAATAGCTTACAAAAGTCATGTACAATTGAATTAATAAAATGAACTGAATTCAAGGGTCTATTTATAGCCCCTGTGAAATTTTATTGAAGTGTTGATGTGGCGTTTCTCGGGCGCTCGAGTGCATACGGGCGCCTGACACGTGATCGATACTTATCCACGTCGTAATGACCTTGAACGGCTACTTTCAGGATAAAGTATGGTCAACGGAGCCCGAGTCGTTTCGGGTGCCCGGGAACACGGGTGCCCGAGTCATGGGGGTGCCCCCATTCACGAGCACCCGAGTTTGACTCAGGCACTCAGGTTGACTGGTCAACAACTTGTTGACCACTCTTCTAGCATTGGGCTTCTGGGTGATCTCGGGCCTTTCAAAGTTGGGGTCACGCGAACCCTTCTTTTGTCTTCTCCTCGAGCGTACTTCCTCCCGGCTTCTCATCCCTCGGACGTCGCGTGCATCTTCCTTGCTCCATCGGCGTATTCTTCCGTAGACCTCTGGTCCCTCGGATGCATCGAGCCCGTCGGTTCCCTTCTAGTATCATTATTCTCAACTGTTGCGTCTTTCGCTCGACTTCTGTGCTCCTAAGCTCCTGCACACTTAGACATAGGATCAAATACTAACAAAACCTAATTTTGACTCTGTTAACCACATCAAAATTTATACGGGATACTTACAGGCACCCCTAATCCAAACTACATGATGACCGCATAGTATGTAAACTAGATACGATCCCGTCCCTCCTCCGTGGGGGCGAACATTTCGTCTTTGTCACTATATACGGTCCCGTCCCCTATTAAATCTCAACAAGAAAATTTATTGCAAAGTTTCCATTTCACATCTAAAATTTACTCCTTTTCCATAAAACTCCTCGAAATTTCAAAATATCTCATAAAAAATTTCTACAGGATTTGAAAACTCTTTATTATATCTTCATCATGTCTTCCATTCTCATTTTCTACCACAGCAGCAAACATATGTTTCTTTCATTAAAACAGTAGATTGAAAATCACAAGCCCGTAGCGAAGCATGTGGGTAAAAAGTGTTGTATAGATAGCCGATGACAGGAAGAGAAAGCATACCGAAACTAAGCAACAACTTCAACTCTTGATATTACTGTTATAGCATTTGTATGACTTCACCTTCGATGATTATGTAGGGAATCAGCACAATCTTTGGCCAGTCGGGTCCGTCATCCTTTTGGCACCGATCTTTCAATTTTTTACATCCATGGATCTTCAATTCTTTGAGTAAGATCGGCAAGCCATTCTCGGGCAGTGAGTCAATACTGGGGCAGTTGGTGATAGTTAACTTCCTGCTGGAGGTAACACTTTCCAGATTAGCTGGAAGCCTTTGCAGATTTGGACAACTCACAAACTGCAGCTCTTGTAGGAAAGTTAATTGCTGAAACCATTCCTCCTGCTCCGGCTCGAAGTGTTTAAGATGCTCGCAGTTCATGAAAATTATCGACTTCACAGCTTGTGCTCTTCCCACTGTGACCCAGACATGGTTGATAATGCTCTCATCAATTTCAAGAAGATAAAGAGATCTCAAACCCTCTTCAACATATGGTTCCTCCAAAGGCTGTGAGGATTCATTTAGCTTGGGGCATTTTGATACTCTCAAACATTTCAGGTTTTGGAGGGACTGAAATCCATGAAGTAACATCAACTCCGGACAATCCCTCAGCTCCAAACTTTCGAGGGCCGTAAGGTTGGACAGGCAAACAGATACTCTGTGAGGGTAATGTACCAATGATAACTCGACTAGAGAAGTTAAGTTGAGCAGATACTGCCACAGGGTGGTGCTAATGTCACCGCAATTCTGAATTCTAAGATTACCCATTGATCTCAAAGGAAGAAGAGGTATTTGTCCTAGTTTGACACAATCTGTGATTTGGATTTCATAAAGGCGAGGAAAAACTGACTTTTTATCTGTACCAGACCACTCCCCCCACACATTCATGTCAGAAAATATCAGTCTCTCCAACGAAGGAAAGACTGTATCAGTGTCGCCATAGAACTCACTTCCAATTTGTCGTATTGAAGGCATCATCTTGAATTCCAAGTTCTTGAGAAATGGAAACTTCCCAAGAGGAGGGAGAGTGTCCCACCTAGCACAATTAGTTAGAGAGAGAGATTCGAGATTGGAGATCTGATTGTTCTCCAACCAACTTGGGGACTTCATACCACCGTAATGATGAATAGAAAGTAATTTGAGATTGTGATGTGGTTGAAGGCCATCAAGTATCTCCTTTTCCTTGTCTCCTTGGTTTCTAATATCAGGCTTTCGGTTCAACGTCAGTTCAAGAAGGTCCTCCTTGTCACCTAAGTTTGCCTCCATTGCTTCTTCCTTTGATTCAACATTCTGGATATCTTGGATAGTTAGTCGTCTTCGGAGATATCTTAGGTCCTTTAACTCTTCTATCTGGCGCCCTCTTTTACTTGAAACATGGAATTCCTCTAACTCCTGCAGCTCGGTCATCTTCCCAATTCCATCTATTAGAGATATTGTCTTAGCATCAGCATATAAATGTCGCAATTTGATTAGCCTGTTCATTCCTTGTGGTAGAACACCGAAGGTGCCACGCCTCTTCCAATTCAGCACTTGCAGATGATAAAGTTTTGGAAAACCTTTAGGCAACAGCTTGATCTTAGTCCAAGAAACATCCAAGTATCGCAGATGTGGCAGATCACAGATAGCATCTGGTAGTTTGTTTATCCCACTGCGATCATGTGATAAATCTATCACTCGGAGACTCTTCATATCTTCCAATAGTCCTTCCAGAAATTTGAAAAACTCTTTAGAACCATCCCTGGTAAAAGTAGAAATTCACTATCATAATCAGGATAGAATATAAGTGTTCGCAATTTCTGCAACTTTCTCAATTCTTGTAGTGCATTCATTTTAACAAGCCTCAGTGTCAAGTGGCAAACAGTTGGTGGAATTTTGACATGTTCATCATGGAGCACGAAACATTCATCCATAGAAACAAACACTGCTAATTCCCTGATCAGATCGTGCATGACATACCTGTTATTCACTGTAAGCATAAAGAAGTATCTGCTGGTTAATTCATCAAAAATCTGGGTGCCAATATCCTCTAATGTCATTCTCCCTCGCAGAGTTTTTTTCTGGATAAAACCTTGAGCTATCCACATCTGGACTAACCGATCTTTGTCGAACATGTGGCCCCTTGGGAATATGGAAGTGTAGGCAAAACATTGTTTATAATTTGAGCTCAGATGTTGATAACTCAGCCCCAGTGATGGAAGAATGTTATCCACAACAAAATCATGCTCCCACCATTCACTTTCTTGGATGGCTTTCCAATATTGCTCTTCTAATCTGCAGCGCAACATACTTCCCACTACCTTGGCTGCTAAAGGTAAGCCATGCATTTTCTTAGCTATTTGTTGACCAAGTAACTGCAACTTCCTTCTTAAATCTGGCTCGATCTCCTTATCACCTAATGAACAATGCTCAAAGAGTCTCCAATAATCATCTTCCTCGAGAAGTTGTAGTTTGATTGGCTTCATGGTTCCAATGACCTCTGCAACTAATGGACTTTGTGTGGTGATCAGAATGGCGCTTCCTTTGCCCCCAAATGTTAAGGTACTCCGGAGTTTTGTCCAACTGCTTCCTGTCTCATCCCACACATCATCAAGCACAAACAAAAACCTTTTATATGCAGTGGCGTCCCTGAGCTTTCTCAGCTGTGCATCCAAACTAGCGTCGCCGAAAGGGCGGGAATCAGCAGGCATTGCCAGCTCCTTGGCGATCCTTTTGACATCAAAATTGTCCGAGACATGCACCCACTTCCTGAGCTCAAAATGCTGAGCGACCCTTTGGTCACTGTAAACAAGCTGCGCTAGAGAAGTCTTCCCGACTCCTCCAATGCCTAAAATTGGTAGGACATCAAGATTCGCGAGGTGGCGGCTGCTCCCCGCGCCCTTTGGGTCGTCATGATCAGGACCATCTACTGCACTCAGAAGGATCTCCAAGATCAAGTCCCTCTCTTTGTCTCTCCCAAACACCTCCTCCGTGCTGAATGAGCTAGTCTCCCTGTTCTGCTGCCTTGCGTGGTTGTACTCTTCCAGTTCAGCCTTTCTCTGGTTGATCTCTAAAGAAATCTTATCGAGATCCCCCAAGAGATTCTTCAACCTCCTCAGTTCATCATTCGAAACAAACAGATTCTTGAGAAATCTAAGAGATGAGGAGGCGAAAGCACTCACCTTGCTCCTGTCCTGCACCTGAGCTTCCAGTTGCCTGTAATCCAACTCGTCCAGTAGGTCATCCGCTTCGAAAGCAGCGTCTTTGAGTTGCCTCATCCAACTGGCGAGCGCAGGGTCCCTGATCGGCCGCCCCTCAGCGGCGTGGATCGCAGCGTGGATCCGGGGAAGTCTGCCCTCCATCTCCTTCAGCTGCTCATCGACGACCGAGAAGACATCACGGTGGGCGTCAGCGAGACGGGAGGAGGCGAAATCGGCCAGCTTCTCCATCACGTAAGTCGCAAACCATTCGCACCCCGACATGCCCACGCCGGCCATGTGTCCTCCGGCTGATGGCGGTGGATTTCTTGCTCCGGATCGGAGAAATTAAAGTTTAAATAGCATTTTCTAAATAAAATTATTATGGAAAATTTCACTTACATCTCTAATTTATATACGTTCCAAAATTTCCTCCTAAAATTTTAAAATTATTAAAATGATCTTTAAAGTTTTTATACTATTGTCGTTTCACCTTCTAATAACTTTAGTAATTCACGATGGCATAAGGCCCCGTCAATCAATCTCAGAGTCAATACGAAGAAAATAAATAACTTTAGTAATTCACGATGTAAGAGTACGCGGTAATCATATCATACAACTTTCCTATTAAGTACTTATCACAATGCTTAAGGAGTGAAAAGATAATAATTTTAAAAAATTTAAAGTATTTTGACGATTTTAGAACTTTGGAAGAAGTACGCACTATGAAGGGGTGAAATAAGTATTCCTTTATCTTAAAGTTTTTAAAACTATATCTTTCTCATTTTTATTTTATTATTTAGTAAAAATATATATGTATATTGTATGACTACTCGTGGATAGATTAGGTAAAGTCAATAAATTTGGTTGTTTATGAAGCACATGGATTTCACAGGAAAATAAAATATGATTAATGAGATTTTTTAATCTCGGACGATCGATTCGATTTCACATAAATTTTTTTCATCAATCGTCAATTAGGAAGTATTTATGGCAAGCGGTCTAAAAGTTCAACTTAGAAAAAAAATTCTTACAAAATATATCGTAGTTATGATTTGAACCGTGGATGTCTGAGTTGATAACTAATAATTCTTCCGTTGCTGCACTATAAATCCAGAGGCTAATTTCACAGGACAGTTGAGTAGTTAAGTGGATGCAATGTCTGGATGAATAGATCAAAATGATCCTAAAGGATTAGTCTAAGACGCCTAAAATGATGGGATGAAAGAGAGCGAGCAAGTTGGATGAATTAAGTTTATCAAGTTGGATTAGGAAAACGAGCAGGTTGAATCAGACAAATAAGCAAAAAGCTAAAAAATGATGGAGGATGACAGTGACAAAAAAAAATATTAATCCTTCACATATTTTTTATTATTTTTAGCTCAACTTAGTCATTTTGCACTGTTGCAGGAGTTAAAGTCATTCAATGTGTTCCCACCTCGAAGCTCCACCTCAAACAAACCAAAATTATATATATTCCATGCGGAAGTTCATGTGGATTTAGTAGGTAGGTTCCTTGTAATTAATTTATATCTTATTATAATAAATTTATTATCTTATCAACGGAGCACATCATGAAAATAATGTTCCAATCATCCTAAATGAACTGATGAAGCCCTCCTTGAATGAATTCACGATGATAGCAGACATTTACCTACACTGATTAAATTATTCCTCTTATAAATGAGAATTACCAAATCATTCACATGTACGTAACTAAAAAATTCTTAAAGGTTTTTTTTTAGTAGATACGCTTGTCTTGACTTATTTTGTACCATTACTTATGTGAATATCAAATTTAAAATTTTCTAACACCCATGATCCTCAAATAGTTCAATTTTGACATAAATAATATTGAAAAGTGATTTACAAATTAATTTTTAATAAATTTTCATTCCGCTGAATAGCATGGAATTTCACATCGTATAGTTTCAGATGTTGATCAGTAAGATGCTAAGTAAAAATGTATTCTGATAAATTTGAAAAGAATTAAAGAGAAATATAAAACTAATCCAAGGTGAATCAAACAAAACTCAAACGAATCTAATAAAAAATACGACCGATCACAATAAAAGCATCGATCCTAAGTCACTCGATCTATACCATTGAATCTGCCAATTGCAATAGTAATCAACAACTGTAATCACTGCGTTACTTCCTCTATCAAAGACTTGGATAATTATTTTCAGTCAACCCATAATACTATTAATTTAGATATTTTGACAATTCGATGCGGACTTGTATTTTTAAGCGCAATTTCGACGAAGCTAGTAGCGATGAGAACGATTTAATGCGGATGAATAAATCTTGCAATTTGAAGCTGCTGCAAGCAGAAGCATGCCAACGGAGAAGAAGAAGAAGCCGCGCTCCGAGAGAGACGACGGAGCAGTCGCCGTTCTCCCGCCGGAATGCATCACCCACGTGCTCACCTTCACAACGCCACGGGATGCCTGCCGGGCGTCCTTGGTGGACAAGACCTTCCTTGCCGCCGCGGAAACCGACGCGCTGTGGGAGTGCTTCCTGCCGTCCGATCGCGGGAGATCCTGTCGCGAGCCGTTGATCCCGTCGAGTACCACTCCAACAAGGAGCTCTACTTCCGACTCTGCAACCCGATCCTCGTCGACCAAGCCAAAATGGTACGTAGATTATCTGACTACAAATTAAATTCATTTCCCGTGGATCGATTAAATAAAAGATTGTATAATTTATTATTATTTTTTCCTTATATATATATATATATATATTAAAATTTATACGAAATTTATATGATAAAAATTTAACATATTAAAATTCATATATATGTATATATTCTGTGCTTGCGGTTAGATGATGCAATATAATTTTGAGCATGCAGAGCTTCCAGCTAGAAAAGTCAACGGGGAAGAAGTGGTACATGATATCTGCGGAGAAGATGAATGTGACGTGGGGGAACACCCCGCAGCATTGGAGATGGATTTCTCTGAAAGAATCAAGGTAATTTATAATGTTGACAAATTAATTTTCGAATTCAATAGAAATTTGACCATTATTTGATGAATTTCTCAAATAAATAAAAAATTAATAACTAATAAAGGAGTGATATGATATGTTCAGACGGAAATTTTGTCTCCCATATGTCCTAGGTACATAAATAAAATTATATGAATGCTAATTTAATTATATGTCACGGTAAAAAAAAGTCATTTAATAAGGTTGGATAATATTAAATCGGAAGTTTTTCATTGCCGTCAAGATGCCAAGGTTAATCAGGAAAGGTCATGCGGGCGGCCTAGAAGCCCAGATCCCAGCATCCCAGGGTTCGAGGCTCATTTGAAAAAAAAATCCTACAAAATATGTCATAGCTGGGAATCGAACTATGAATGTCTAAGATGATAATTAATTACTCTTCCGTTTCATCATAGCCCCGGGGTCAATGTAATGATACGAGGTACCAACCACCTCGGGCGACCGGCCCGGACACGGAAGTTTCACGGCCAGGTAAATCGGAAGCACTCGAGTCGGTTAGAAGCCAGCGTCCAGGGTTCGCGCCCATTGAGGAAATTCTACAATGGCCGTAGCTGGGATCGAACCGAGGATCCAGCGTCCAGGGTGAATGTCAATGTAGAACTATTGAGGAGTGTGAAATCGAAATTAATTTCTAAAATTTAGCTACAAAATTGATTATCAATCAATTAATGTATTAGTATGTAGATTAATTAAATGATTAATCAAAACTACAATATTAATTTAATTAATTAATATATATTACGGTTACAATTACTGATTAATTAAATTAATTAATAGCAATTAATAATGTTTTATTGAAAAAACACACTCAATTAATAATGTTTTAATTAAAAAAACACACTCATGTATTTTCACCTGTTCTAAGAAATCCTTCGCCCCTAGGATTAATTAACCCTTCATCTTTATAAAAAAAATCTCATTCCTTCTATTCAAATCACTCAGTTCAACTCAAGTTATGAAATTTCTTCTTGAGTTCTATTCTCTCTCGTCTCTTAAGAGTTCCAAGACTTCGAAATTTTGTAATTTTGAAGTGTTCCTGTTTGAAACGTAAGTCGTTATATCTTGGAAGTGATTGTTGATAGACTATAAGCATTTGAACAGGTTAATATTGTCTTAAGAAAAGAAAGCATAGCCTGTACCTCAACCATAATACTTTTATATGTAGGGATAACTTACCCAAATTATGTCAATATTCAAAAGGATAATTCGACGACCGACTAGATTAAGTCGGTAACAATGATATCAAGAAGAGCATGTCTATTACTCAAAAGGGGTGCCTCAATATCCGAAAAAGTGTATCGAGAGTATAAACGGAACAAGGTTTACGTAGTCATATCAAGTTCCATTGTTTTGAGTCATCGACTCATCGTCGAGCTGCTTATCGAACCATGTTAATGTTGGATCAACACTAATCAATTTATAAATTCAAACAATCTTAAGATGATATTCACGGTTATGGCGACTGTGAGTCCCAGTGGCGTAGCTAGGATTTTCAATCAGGAAGGGTAATTTTCAACAATTTTCAAACATTAGTGTAGGTCAATTTTCACAATCAAAAAGCCTAAATTTCGAATTTAAGGAGCTAAAAATGAACATAAATTCAAAAATTTCATCCTTAGCCCTTGGTTCTAATTGAAACAAATATCTATCGATCCCCAAAGCTTATCTATAACTCAGACGAATAATTATTTGTGATCTCGCTTCTTCATAATATTTAGCATTTTTTACATATGAGACCTCTATTCTGATCTAAATAATCATCCTAACTAGCAACCTAATAAAATAAAATTTATAATTTACAACTCTCCTTCATTAATGAATAATGGAAGAACAAAGGAACAACTTGTTGGGTTCTGAGCGCAGCGGAATATTTATAATAAAGCAAACTTTGCTCTTAAATCGTGGATCTATTCGTGGTACATATGGTTCTAAACAAACTGATATAAAATCTGGCATAAACACATACCTTGTAATCCTTTGGTTATTTGTGAACGATAACACGAAAGGATGAGAGCCCCACGTGTGACTCCTCTAGCGGTGTCCACGCGCACTAGATCACGAACTGGATGATCCGTTAGGTGCTAGCCACTTGGATCGATAGAATGCCTTTTGGAAGCACTACGAATCTGAAGATGTGTCTTCGATAAGAAAAGAAGAAGTTGCCGAAGGCTTCCCGAGAGAGATGGAGAGAACTCGCACAAGAGAGAGACAAAGGAGAAGTGTGTCTACCTCTTCTTCCAAGGGTGGATATTTATAACCTCCAAGGAAGATGAAGAGACATGACTCTTCGTATTCTTCATTAATTTATCATAACTGCGACTTTTGAAATTCTCCATTAATAATTATTAATAGAGACTCTTCATCTTCTCTATTATTGCCACAATAATTGTGACCCTTCAAATTCTCCAAAGAGAATAAGAGATAAATCTACTCTCTCTTCTCTTCATCAAATAAATCCATATTTGATCTTGATCTATTCTTGCTTCTGATATTTCAGAAATAATTAATAATACAATTACTTTTTATTCAGAAATAATAAATTGATTAATTTTAGTATTCACTAAAATAATCAATTACAAATACTGTTCGTGTCTATGTGCTATGCGTGCGACCCTCCAGGTTCTATACACGAAAACAGTGTAAATCCATACACAGACTAAGGTAACCGTTGTTAGCGTTACGGGAAGTTACGGAAGAGGAAGAAACGCTTCCTCCTCTTCAGCTTCCAACTCTTATAAGCTGCGTCCAAATGCTATCCAAAGACACACGATCAGAGAGGCGAGCAGACGAAGGAGCATTACACGAGGGATTTGGTTTGTGGCTAATTGGGATCGGTCCTCAGTGATGTTCTCGTGACAGCAAGCAGAAGAAGAAAGCAGAGGAGAAGGAGTCCTCGGTGACGTTCTCGTGACAGCAAGCAGAAGAAGAAGAGAAGAAGGAGATCCGATCACTGTAAGTTTTCGTATTTCGCAATCTAATAGAATGGTATTTGTTTCATTAAAATGTACTCATGCTCGAGATCTAACAGTGGTATCAGAGCACTTAGATTCTAAGAGCATGAAAAACAATCATCGATTCTTCTCTTCTGTTCATTGCGCTGGTAATGGCGAAAAGAAAAGTTTCGTCGGCGTGGAGAAGAAGAAGATCAGGCAGGCCTGATCGGTCACAGAGACCGATTTGGCTGTGGTCTGATTGGTCTAGTATCTTCCGGACCGATCAGAATCTGGCCTGATCGGTCACTGGACCGATCAGGCCACTGCCTGATCGGACCAGTGACCGATCAGGCAGGGGGAGAAGTTTTAATTAAAAGAATTTTTTTTTGATTAAAACCAACAACAGATAGGTTGAGAGGGGATTTGACCCGCTAACCTTACTGTTGAAAGGAAAGAGCTCAACCAGAAGCTTTGATCAATTGTTTGTTTAATTTTTGGTTCAATTAATTTAAATTAGACTTGAGTTTAATTTAAAGAGATTAAGTTGGTCTAACAGTTTTGGTTCAAACCATTAGTTGGTTTAATCAAACCAATTTGATCAAATAATCTGAACTAAACAGACTGATTTGATCACTAAGTTGAACCTCAAATTTAAATAGGCTTAATTGTAGCTACAAACAAAAAGAAAACTTATATGCCTTTATCTATTTGTGTTGTGAATTGAATTGAACCAGTTTTGTTACTGGTTTGTCGGTTTTGTACTGACATTGTGTATTTCAATTCTAGATGTCGAGATTTATTACAACAATGACTCGTCGAGATGTGCAACGGAATCATTTGAGGGAACAGATAGAGGAGATTGACTACCTCCCACATCTAGGCATCCAAGGGCATATGGGAAGACTTGATCGTCTATTTTGGAAACTCGAACAGGAAGAGTTCCCAGTTCTAGATAACTACCGGATCGGGGCATTGATTAGTTCATTGCCGAGGCGTGCTAAAGTAACTGCAAGATGTATCTGGGGATGCTACGAAGGACGTATCTCATATACCGAGTTATGTAGAGAGCTAATTCGCCAGAATTTTTCAGAAGAGGATCTGGAAGATTCTGAAGACGATCTGGAAGAGGATCCTAAAGATTCTGAGGAGGACCCAGAGGAAGATCTCGAAATGTTCAAGGAAGATCCAGAAATGTTCGAGGACGATCCCGAAATGTTCGAGGAAGATCCCGAAATGCCTGGTCCCGAAATGTTCGAGGAAGATCCCGAAATGCCTGGGGAAAACCCTGAAATATTTGAGGAAGATCCTGATATTGAAATGATCGAGGAAGATCCTGAAATATTTGAGGAAGATCCGATAAAATCTGTAGAAGATCCCGAGCCTGATCAGACTGACCGATTAGAGATGAACGAGAGAGTGATAGCCACTGCCATAATATTTTTTATTATGGGAATGATGTCAACTTATCTAGTTCATTAAATTCTGGTTGTTGTACGAACTTATTAAGCCTATTAAATAAAGTTATGTTATGTGTTAACTGACTTGTCAATGATTAGTTCATTATATGATTAGTTCATATTCAATGATTAGTTCATTTATATGATTAGTTCATATTTAAGACAAATGATTAGTTCGTTTAATGGGATGTATGTAATATAATTGATCAATGTTAATTAGATTGGATGATGCGAATGATGAGTGAAAACGTAGTTATCACTTGATTTCGTAATCCAAGTCAAGTTTACATTGAGTCAATCAAAAATTATGTACAGATGATATACACTGAATTAATAAATAATATGTTTATTTATGATAGATCATGGCAACTAAGAACATCATAGCTGAACTGAACAAGGGAGAGAAATTGTATGGGGACAACTACAAAATATGGCATCTCAAGATACAATATATTCTTGAGGAACAAGAAGTTCTGGAGGCTGTAAATCATTTCATGGTAGAACCTGCTGTTGGTTCAACTGCACAGTACAGACTTGATCTAGATGCCCATAGGGCATGGAAGAAAAAGGACTCCACTGCAAAGGGGATATTGATTAGTTCAATGGTAGATGACCTGGTATTTGAGTATGAGCCACTACCATCAGCTCATGCTGTCTGGGTTGCCCTAAGAGAGAGATACAGTGGAGTTAGTGTGAGCAAGCTTCGTCAACTGATAATCAAGTTTGACAATTGTAAAAAGTGCCCGAATGTGACGATGACCCAACATCTGAGAGAAATGGGTAATATGATTCGGGAACTTAAGACTGCTGGTCATGAGTTGACCGATGAACAACAGGTTCAAGCAGTTATTCGTTCCCTTCCTGATTCTTGGGAAACAATGAAGTAGAACCTTACTCACAGTGAGAGTATCAGGACTTTCATTGATGTCTCACGCCATATTGAACTGGAGACGGAGAGAATAGAATCCGCAAGAATTTCTGAGCAAGCTTTTGTAGCTGAAGGTTCTGGATCCAAGAATAAGAAAAAATGGTTTAAGAAAGGGAAGGGTAAGGGAAAAGAAGCTGGTGCTACTACTGTGCAAGACCCAATCAAGAAGAAAGGAAAGAAGAATGGAAAGAAACCTAAAGGCAAGCTAACTTGCTACAACTGTGGCAAGAAGGGTCATTTTGCTCGGGAGTGTACTGAGCCGAAAAAGGTAAATCCATGTTTGTCTTCTTTTCATGAGCTTTATGTTGCTAGTTCGGTGTTGTTAGCTGATTCTTATCCTTTGTGGATTATAGATTCAGGAGCAACGAACCATGTAGCTCATGATCGAGCTACGTACGTGGAGTACCGTCGGGTACCAGCTGGCAATAAGTGGATATATGTGGGAAACAATGTAAGAATTGAAGTCAAAGGAATTGATACTTGCAAACTCAACCTTCGTGGTGGGCGTACATTGTTTCTGCATGATGTCCTGTATGCTCCTGAGATTCGACGGAATCTGGTTTCTGTGAATTGTCTTCTTGAATTGGGTTATTATATGAATTTTTACAGTCGTCGTGTAGAACTTAAAATTGACTCTGTGTTAATTGGATATGGTTTTATATCAAACGGTTTCATGGTTCTTGATGTAGAACCAGATGTTAATTGTAAAAATAATGGTTGTTTTTCAAACAATGCTCTTACTAGTGATGCTGATGTTAATGATGAAGTTTGGCATGCTAGATTGGGACATATAGGACAAGAAAGAATGAATAGATTAGCAAGAGAGGGTCTGCTCGGCACTCGTGCTAAAGTTGACTTGTCTATATGTGAGCACTGTCTTGCTGGAAAAGCAACAAGGAAACCGTTTGGTAAGGCTATTAGGGCTGATTCACCATTGCAATTGATTCATTCGGATATTTGTGGTCCAATGAATATGAAGGCTAGAAATGGTAGTTCATATTTCATTACATTTATTGATGACTTCACGCGTTTTGGTCATGTGTATTTGATTTCTCATAAATCTGAAGCATTAGATTGCTTTAATCGTTATTTGAACGAAGTTGAGAATCAATTGGAACGTAAGGTTAAAACCTTACGCACTGATCGTGGAGGTGAATACTTGTCTGATCAGTTCAAGACAATATGTAACGAGAAAGGGATTATTAGACAGTTAACTATCCCTGGAACTCCACAGCAAAATGGAGTTGCTGAAAGAAGAAATCGAACTCTTCTTGAAATGGTTAGGTCGATGATGGCTCAAGCTAATTTGCCTATTTCCTATTGAGGAGATGCATTATTGGCTGCAACCTACATACTAAACCGAGTGTCTTCTAAATCTGTTCCATCTACTCCATATGAACTGTGGACAGGCAGAAAACCAGATTTGAGTAATCTGAGACCATGGGGGTCAGCTGCTTATATTCATGACAAGACTCACAAATATGGAAAGTTAGGACCCAGAGGTAAGAAGTGTATTTTTGTAAGATATTCTGATACCTCTAAGGGTTATGTCTTTATTGGTGAGCAACAAGATAGAACCATCTCTGAAATTGAGTCAAGAGATGCTACTTTTCTCGAAACTGAATTCCCAACAAGAGGTGAAGTTGATAAATCAACTCCTCTATTTGCAATAGAGGAGGAGGATACTGTTCCTCCATTAACAAATCAGGAATCTCAGGGAATGCCTGAATCTAGTCAACCTAGTGGGAGTGAATTGCCTATAAGTGAATTAGTTTCTCAACAGTCAAACCTGCGAAGAAGTAATCGTAAGATTATTCCTCGGAGAAGGTTTGACATTGAAAATGAGGCATTAATGATTCTCCCAGTTGATGATGAAGAACCTCGAACGGTTGAGGAAGCATTGAGATGCTCAGTTAGAGAAAAATGGAGAATTGCAATGGATGAAGAAATGGAGTCTATGAGAAAGAATCGGGTTTGGGATTTAGTCGATCTTCCTCCAAGCCGAAGGGCTATTGGGAATAAATGGATTCTCAAAATCAAGAGGAAGGCAGATGGATCGATTAATAAATACAAAGCTCGTCTGGTTGCAAAAGGATATACCCAAATGGAGGGTATTGATTTTGAAGAGACATTTTCTCCTGTTGTGAAGTTTGTGTCAATACGTGTCATTTTAGCTATAGTAGCACATTATGACTTGGAATTACATCAGATGGATGTAAAAACGGCTTTCCTTAATGGTAATCTTGACGAGGAAATCTATATGGCATAACCAGAAGGTTATATTGCTGATGGCCAAGAGGAAAAAGTATGTAGACTTAAAAAGTCTATATATGGGCTAAAGCAAGCGTCGAGACAATGAAATATAAGATTCAATGAAGTCATTTTATCTTATGGTTTCGAAATAATCAATGAGGATCATTGTGTTTACCTAAGAAAGGATAAAGGAAAGTTGGTCATTTTATCATTATATGTTGATGATATGCTGATAGCTGGAAATGACTTAAAAGTTGTGATTGAGGTCAAGTCTTGGCTTTCATCACAATTTGACACAATTGACATGGGAGAAGCTGAGTATATCTTAGGAGTACGGATCATTCGTGATCGATCAAAAAGACTTTTGGGTCTGTCCCAAGAAGCTTATATTACTAAGATACTACAACACTTCAATATGTTTAATTGCAACGTTGAACAAACACCTACAGCTAAAGGTGTTGTTTTGAGCAAAAGTATGTCTCCCAAGACTCCTGAAGAGATAGCCGAGATGAAGAAAAGATCATATGCTAGTGCCATTGGTAGTTTGATGTACACTATGTTGTGTACTCGCCCTGATATAAGCTATGCTGTTGGCTTAGTTAGTCGTTTCCAGTCGAACCCAGGATTGAGATACTGGAAAGAGGTAAAAAGGATATTCAGATATCTCAAAGGGACGACAGATTATTGTCTCTGCTTCCAAGGATCAAAGCTGAGCTTAAAGGGCTACGCAGATGCAGATTGGGCAGGGGACCTTGACGACAGAAAATCCACATCTGGCTATATTTTTTTGCTGAATGGAGGTGCCATTTCTTGGAACAGCAAGAAACAGGCTTGTGTAGCACTGTCGACAATGGAGGCTGAGTATGTGGCTTGTGCAGCGGCTGTACAAGAAGCTGTCTAGTTGAGAAGGTCCTAAAGCATCTGAAGATTGTTGACGACAGTGGGAGCCCTGTTACAGTGTGTTGTGACAATCAAGCTGCTATAGCTTTTTTCAAGGATCCTAAATATCACAGCAAAGGCAAGCATATAGAAATTAAATACAATTTTGTAAGGGATATTGTTGACAAGAAAAAGATAATTCTTGAGTACATCCCTACCCGAGCAATGCTTGCAGATCCTTTTACTAAGCCATTGACTAAAGAGTCATTTCATGAGCATGTGAAGTCTTTGGGACTACGCAAAATGTAAAGCATTGTAAATGTATTTGTTACATTTATATAAGTGAAATGTTATGATCTATTCAGTGTAAATGTATTTGTTACATTTGGAAAAAGTCTCGATGAGCATGTTGGCAGGCTGAGATTGGTCCACTCACATGGACAATCGTCTCTATTTGTTGAGTATAAATAGAGGTAAGATCATTACTTATGAGACAACTTATGTAGTTGTGAATAGAGACATACTCATAAGTTGAGGTCGCCTTGATTTTGTATCAAGATGAGATCATTTATGTAATGATTGAAGTAAATGCACCCACCATTTACTAAACCTGTTTAAAGCCAGATTGGAATTCATAAGTTGAATTCGGATTAGACGTTAGGTATGTCTAGATCGAAATCTGTACGATGTTAAATATTTGAGAAAAACATGCACTCTTTTTGTAAAGAGAAAAAACATCGTAGCATGTGACTCATACCACATGTGCTATAGCGACAATAAGGGTAGTAGGAGAATGGATCCCTGCTTCTCTACTATGTGAGACCCTTGAGATTATCAGTTAATCTCAATCTTACCCTAAGTGACAATTTAGCTGTCTACTTGAAGTTTTAATCAGTGTTTGCTACTTTAGTGTGTGTCCTATTGACTATGGATGATTCGGTCTATGGAGCATAACTAGAAAAGCGACTGATTAGAATGAATAGATTCTAGCTGAAAAGGAAGATTAAAATTGGTTTACATCGGTAATACTTATTCACTGGTCGACCAGTTACAATTTTTTGTTAAGTACTTAAAAATGTAATTGTGAATAAATGTATTGGTTTGAGATGTCGAACATGCTCTTGACATAGATGTCATATGAGGGATTAGAGATGTTCATATTGATGTAAATATTTAATCTGGGGTAAAAGCAAGTTATTGATGTCTCTGATTCGTTCTATAGAGCAGCTAAGTTAAGTGTAACAACTTTCTTAGCATTAATTGCTCAGTGTGCTTGTTGTCGCACGAACCATTTTCCCTGAAGTATGAATTGAATGCTCCTATATGGTCTTTGTGACTTTCTGACGTGGTCTTAGTGACTAGATGCTCCTATATGGTCTTTGTGACTCTCTTACATGGTCTTAGTGACTAGATGGCCTATATGGATAGAATTGGACGAGTGAGAGATGTTAGCGTTACGGGAAGTTACGGAAGAGGAAGAAACGCTTCCTCCTCTTCAGCTTCCAATGCTTAAAACATTCAAAGCCTTCATAAACCTCCATTGATGGAGGTATTGATTAAGGTAGATGAAGAGACATCTTCCTCTTATATAAGCTGCGTCCAAATGCTATCCAAAGGCACACGATCAGAGAGGCGAGCAGACGAAGGAGCATTACACGAGGGATTTGGTTTGTGGCTAATTGGGATCGGTCCTCAGTGACGTTCTCGTGTCAGCAAGCAGAAGAAGAAAGCAGAGGAGGAGTCCTCGGTGACGTTCTCGTGACAGCAAGCAGAAGAAGAAGAGAAGAAGGAGATCCGATCACTGTAAGTTTTCGTATTTCGCAATCTAATAGAATGGTATTTGTTTCATTAAAATGTACTCATGCTCGAGATCTAACAACCGTCTAGCAACAGTTTTTAGCCATCGAACGTGATAGAATATTAGTTATAAACTAAAACCTCCATGAACTGATTACTATGTAATTCAATATCTTCATCTTTACCCTACATCCCAATTAATTCGGTGCACTATGGATCATCACCAAAATAATTATTTTACTTGATTTCCAAGATATAATAGACTTATCTTGAATAATAATCATTCCTCCCATGACCATGGATTTCGAGTCACTAATATCTTTATCAAGCGGCCAGGATGTTAACTCTCTAATCCAAGAGAGCGATGAATCCTCTATTGACTCAACATTATTCTCTCTATATTTTGTCATACACCCAACTACCGTATTAATCATGATTAAAGACTGCTTTTAACGGTATCAAAGTATATAACTCCACGCATAGAATATATGAAGGTCTCAAGTCAAAAGATCAGTTACACTCGTTCATTAAGACGAACGACTAATGGTGCTTAATATGTGGTGTTCTCTTATTTGGATCGTGTTTAGTGTACCTCTATACTCAAGGCACCCCCCAAGTACAACTTGAATACCCATCCCTCGGTCTATCTTGACCTAGTCATACTCAGCGTTGATCTAGATATCTATGTCCCCTCTAGATATCTATCCGATCAAGGAAGATTTTCAGAATAATATAACCATTAATCTGTGGGACTTTATCATTAATCATATACGTACAGAAAAGTAAATGATTAACGACAAATACTTGTCTTTATTAAAATAATTATCCATAAATACATAAAAGTATCTTGGCACATAAGTGCACACACTAACACAACTTACTTCTTTTATTATTGTTGTAGTTGGACAAAGAGCAAAAAGAGCTGCTTATAGAGGGATGCTTGCAAGAAAACATTAAAGGAAAATCGTTATTTTTTGAGAAAAACAAATAAGAGAAGATAGGGAGGAAGAAGAAAAAGAGGAGGGCTTTGCCTTCTTCATTATCAATCTTAACTAGGTACGGTGAGCTCAGCAACGATACTAACTGAGTAAGGCAAGACAAAATAGAGCTACTCGAGTGACGCCAACAAAATCCTAGAAAATGTGAGAAGAGAAAGAAGATGTGAGGGCCAAGGGCTACTCTTGTTGCTAGAAGAGGGCAACAGTTGATATTGCATTTCTTGCTTGCTGAAGAAGAGAAAGGAGAAAAAAGAGCGCTCTTGTGCTTGAGAAGAGGAGAGGAAAAAATTACAGGTTTACTGCCGTCAGAGAAGAAAAGGAGAAGAAGGAAATAAGGATCAGAGAAAGGGAAAAATAAAAGAGAGTGATAGGTGAAGGAACGACGGTGGCATATGGCATAGCAAGGATTGTAGCATACATAGGGAGTAAAGGAAGGAAAAACAATTAAAGAGAAGGTTTCCTCAACAATACCCTAATTCGTTTAAAACCGATCAAATCTATTTAAACCTTAAACTTGGTTTAGTCATAACTTGATCAAATCAACTCCAAATCAATCTCGACTTGAACTAACGTAATTCTTATCTCCACGCCTACCCTGCTGGATTTAGTTCAAACCCAATCCAATTTTAATTTAGCGTCCTTACTTTGTGGTCTACAATTTAGTTCATCCATTTATTATTGTATATTTTATTTTTAAAATTTAATAGTTAACCTTCCAAGTCTCAATATTTCCTCATAAAGTGGTACCAATTGATAGCTTGGGTCAAAAGTTTTCTAAATATATGATCAATTTCAGTTTTTGTCGACGAACGGTAGTGAATCGGTCAGTCAAAGTGTTGGTGAAGGCTTTCCGAATATATATTATTTTTTTAATCTAGGAGGGGCGTCACACCCCCTCATTCGAACGTGGCTAAGCCATTGGTGAGTCCAACTTCTACTAGAGAGAAAATATCAAAGAAATTCTCTGTAATCATCTTCAAACGATGATAGTAAAAGACACAATATTACTTGAAGAAAATATATCTCATAAGGTTACTATTGAAGGATGCCCCTAGCGTATCTGAAGGTAAACCTTAAGCGATGAGAGAGTTATTCGCAATGAAGAATAGAATTTTTCTATGTGAGTACCATACCTTAAAAGGTTAGACGACTAAACTATACCTTGTGTATAGTGTAATAATGATGGCCAAGACTTTGTGGGAGTCCTTAGGATAAAATCACAAAGTTAAGGATGATGAATTTAAACTTTCTGAAAAAATGGCTATGAAAATCTTTAGAAACAATCTCAACTCACTTGGCCAGAAGATAAACTTGAGTTTGACTTAATGAGACCTAAATAGAGGTCAAAATAGATGAGTTAGAAGGATTGCATCACGTGTTGCAATTGATAAAAAAAATTGAGTCTAACTTTTATTAAGTTGGAAAACCAAGTGATGTATACTTCTTAAGTCAAGTGTCTTTCGAAGAGTAAATACAATCTTGGTCAGTTGTCCAATCAGACGACTACAACTTTGGCTCGACGAGATTTGAAGGCCCAGGGATGTATCCTTCTTGAGTCGAGTGTCTCTCAAAGATTAAATACAATCCTGGTTAACACTCCAATCAAACCATCATAGTTTTGGCTCGACGAAATTAGAAGTCCAAGGGATGTATACTCCTTGAGTCAAGTGTCTCTCGAAGAGTAAATACAATCCTAGTCAACACTCCAATTAGACGACCACAACTATTGCTAGGCGAGCTTGAAAGACCAAATTTGTATACTTCTTGAGTTGAGTGTCTCTCTAAGAGTAAATATAATCTTGGTCAGCACTCCAATCAAACGATCATAATTAACTTTAGCTCGATGAGATAGGAAGACTAAGGGAAGTATACTTCTTGAGTCAAGCATCTTTTGAAGAGTAAATGTAATCCTGGTCAGCACTCCAATCAAACTATCGTAGCTCTAGCTCGGTGAAATTAGAAGACCAAGGGATGCATATTTTCTAGATTGAGCATTTTTCGAGAACAAGTGTAATCTTAGTTGATCCTGTCGAAGAGCGAGGTGGTAGGTCGGTAAAGATCGATAGGATTTGGGAAGAGGGGGAGATGGGGGCAGATTCTCTACCCAGGCCGTTGGCTAGCTAGGGGTCAGGATTGTGTTGATGTAAAAGAAACGATCCTTCCAACCTTTGTTGGAAGTCAGGAGCTTAATCAGAAAAGAGGTCTTGGCTGGGGCTTGGAAAAAGAAATCACTCCGGTTCTTATTTTTTGGAATAGTAGAAGAAATGGAAGATTTATGGGCGAAGAGGAATGTGATACAAGGTAAAAATAATGATCGACCCGCATATAAGGCCAATAGTGTTCGGGGCTAGTTGGGATAGGGAAAGTTGGAAGTACCAGCATACCTCCGGGATGAAGGGGTGGAGGGGGAAGCGAAGGTCGGTCTGAAGATGGTCTCGAGAGAGGGTCAGGTAACTCAAAGGTGGTCTCTCGGGTCGGTTGTCAGGGCCCGAGAGCACTAGGCAATGATCAGAAGGGATTTGGTATTTCGCACAGAGGCGGTCAATATCCCGAGGGTGCAGCTCGGAGACGGCGGTAGTATACCAGGGGCCAGGAGTCGTGACGGAAGAAACCTGAATGGATGGAAGCAAGAGAGGCAAACTAACCCGAGGAAAGCGACGGTGGGATGCCAGAAAGGATGGGGGCGCAGAGTTCACCGTCCGCCGGAGGAATTCGCCGGAACCCTAGCAGAGCACAAGCGCAAGGAAGGGACAAGGTAAAAAGTGGGACGGTGAAAGGCAAGGGGCGATATTTAAAGGGCTGAAGGGTATATGTCAGTCGTTGATGGCGATCCGATAAAAAGGCTGGAATGCATCCAGTCCATCCGCTTTCCGCCATAATGAGCCTTGGGGAATTGTGTGGCGTGGGTTTGACACAGGAAGTTTCCATTATTCAGGAAAACCAATTGGTGGACATGCTAGTTGATCTAATCAAATTGGCTAAATAAATTTATAATATCAGATCCATTGATAATGAAATCTAATAAATTATTTATATATGTATTAAAAATACTATACATCCTTTATAATACATTTATATTGACTAAATATAAAAATAATTATTCTTTATTTATTTTAATTCATAAACCAAATTGTAAAAACAAAAATTCTTATCTATGCTTTATATGGACTCATTTTCATGAATTGAATGCATCTTAAAGTTTAAGACCCATTCATAAGTCTTGTGGTCACATATCAATTTTGATTTATATATTGGCCGGGTTTCAGATTTGCTCAAGTGGTGGAGCTTTTGTCTGTTTGTTGGCTAGATATTCGTGGTTGCATCGACAGTCGACTCTTGTCTAACAACACTACATACGCTGTCTACCTCGTCTTTAAATTAACTCCGGATGCATTTGGCCTCGATTCAGCTTCCCAACTTGCCTCTGTGAAACTAGGGATCTATGCATCAGAAATACATGTCTCTTTAATGCTAGACGACGACGACGACGACATCATCGAAGGCATGGAAGAGCTAGAGAACACAAAAAACATAAGGTTGAGAGAGGATGGATGGCTAGAAGTTGAGTTAGGCGAATTCTATAACAATGAAGGGGATGAAGGGGAAATGGAGGCTGCATTGTGGGAGACTCAAGAACTACATCGGAAACATGGCCTCATCATCCACGGCCTTGAGATTCGACCAAAGAAGGGAGAATAAAGTATGCAATTATAGTTCATTGTCAGTGCAGTTTTACAACATTATAAGTGCACTTTATATATGTTGCTGTAATACAGTAGTTTTCCTCTTTTACGTTGATCTTGAGACGGATTGATAAAGACGTTAGAAAGAGCGAATTATCTTTTTGTCATCTCCAATATAGTGGTTTAGTTCTAAACTTGTTTAGTAACAAAATTCTAGACCTAATTAATTTGTTCTAAAACATTCAAAGATTTCATGATAATTAAGGTTTTGTTTGCTTAATTAGCTGCGTTTAATCAAACATTTAGCTCCCTAAATATGATAATTGTATTGGTCTAGGGTCTTATCATTTTTGTTATAAGTGAGTTCCTTACTCGCTTATTATTTATTTATTTTTTAAAACATACTGTATTTGTTCAATTTTAATCGTTATTAAATTATATAAAAATAATTGTATAATTGACTAAGATAGAAAATTATAATTAATTGAATAGGAAAAAAATCGTTGAGAAGTTTGACACCAAAAATATTGAGTATTTACCCAAATTGGGACTCTCATTTTGAGAAATGCCCTTCATTAATAAACTATGATTCTAAAATCTGCAAAATAAATTAAAAACATTTCAAATTTTAAATGTTCATTTAATTTTTTTTAAAAAAAATTGAATGATCAAACTATTTGGTGTTTCGTGAAACATCACCTGATTGCATAATTTATTTGACTTTAGAAAAATAAGAAAACATGAAATACTAATTCAGTTTACTGGCTTCTAATCTTTTTTTAAAATTTAACGTTATTAATTTCAAACCATCAAACATAATCAAATAAAATCTGATTAGTTTTTTCACTAACTTTAAATTAAATGGAAATTTGCTCTGTTTCTTATCTTTATTTTATTTTATTTGTGGTTAATTTCAGTCAGTCAATTTTGAAACCGAAATATTTGACGAAATAAAGCATAGTTTAATCTAGAAAATAGAAACGGCTCGATCGGTTTGTCTATCTTGGAACTGAGGTGCTTGATTAAGACATTTCCCAACATTAGTTTAAGCAATTTGGGAACAAAAAGTTCTTGATTTTAAACATTTTCCAAAATTAAGGATCGTCATTGAATAGTTGATTAAGAAAATTAAGCTGATAAATTATGGAGGTATGAAAACTTACATCCTAAAATTTATTGATTATCCGCCATATAATATACAGAGGCCATCTTGTGACTACCAAAACATATATAAATGCGATAGTAAAGTAATTAGTTGGATGACTATTAGGCATAAAAGAAAATTGCAATTGATTACTCAAGAGAGACTTTTGAAGGCATAATTATCCCAAAATTATGAGGTCAAAGATATAGTGATATTTTCAATCATTATTCAGATTACTTTCAAAGAAGTTGCTCATCCCAAAAATTAAAAAAAAACTAGAATTTGACATCTTCCAATCAACAAAAGGATTCCAGCAAAACGAGCTATAAGATTGAAGCAAATAGTAGAAGAAAATTTGCATTTCGCATAGATTTCTTCGATGATTCTACCAAAACTCAAAGAATGAACAAGAACCATCAGCCTTGGTTGGTCAGTGAGAATGGCTAAATCTATGATCAGATATGTGCGTGCAGTCATGATTCATCAGCATATGCCCATATACAAAATCGGCTTTATTCACCATCACATGACTATATAGTTTACATAGCAGATTTGTCACATTCCCGGAGCAGTCGCTGGTCCAATATAAATCGGACAGTACCTCACATACACGATGGACAATCTGCAGCAATTATACATGACCTACACAACCCCACATACCTCGGTCAACACGGTCGGAACATATATAACATAAGTAAAAGTAAATCACGCCATATATAGACAAAGTCGCGTACCGTTGCGACCACAGCAAAACCAAACCAGTATGTAGCCCTTCGAGCAATCAACCACGCAAAACACACAGAAATCCATATCACGTACAAGTTCATGAGCATAGTGTGTTAAGAAATACAAGCATCCACAAATAAAAGGGAAAAACGCGCAGCGAAACAAAACGGTACAAAAAGGAGGGACTGATTATTGGGCTCTCCTGGCGGCATCATCTGAAACGGATAAACAAGCAAACGAGGGTGAGTTCAGGTGAACTCTGTGGGTAATATAGACAGATATGCATGATATCACAAAGCTATACAAGGAGATAGAAACAAATGAATACAGTCTCATAAGAATAATCAGAATACATGACTAAGAACTGAATCTATGTATATAAGTGTCAATCCCACCTACAGGGTAGTAGGTTATATAAGCTCGTACTCACAAGCAATGTAAGGTGACCAGACCAAATGCCTCCTATATGTGCATGTAATCCAAGTGCAACAATCATAGCTCAATCAAATGCAGCAAGCACAATCAATCCAATCCGTGCATCATGCTCATGATGCAATGACATGGTCACCCCTGATGTTAGTTAAGCCACTGTCACATATCATATGTAAACGACCGAGTAGGTAGAGCTGTGATACTATACTCACTCTGTCATCACTGCTCGAGTGACCAAGTGGACAAGATGCTGGTAGAGCCAACGCTCCTACCCCATGTCATATGGGGAGATAACTCTCACATCTTCTCGTATCACTGAAAGGAGGAGGGATCCCTACCTGTTACCACGCTCTGGAATCATTACCCATGATTGACCGAGCGGAGACACAACAAAGCAACTGCATACACTAGGAGGGGTCCCTGACTGCTACCACGCTCCAGAACCACTATCCATGAGTGACCAAGCGGAGATTCGACAAGGCAACTATACGTACCCTCCTGTAGTTACTACCCCTGAGTGGATATATATGTAGATCATGATGTCTGACGACCATCTCAACCACAAGGAAGCCCAGAGTCGTCAGCTCTGCAATAGTGCAGGGATGGTGCATAATACTAACACATGCAACACCCACCTGATAGTCCTCCAAAGAACTATATGGAATGCACAAGTCTGAATCATGAATCATGATCTACAAAATAAACTACTAGGTATACATGCAAGGTATAACTAGTGGTCAACCAATACTGGGTATGAGGTGACATACCACTACTCCTATGCACATATGTATATTTTACAGAGTATGAATATTAAGAAGCCAGATTATATGGAAAATAAACTGTGATCATCTCAAAGATCAAACAGCAAGTATCAAGCAGGGATAACCAAGGGCAGATAAAGGTATAAACCTACTGTTATACATAATAAATCATGCATAGAAAAATGACAGTATCTACGGAGATAAAGTCAAAGGTATCCACACCTCTAATGTAGAAGTTCGTGTCAGAAGAGAACCCCTCATCTATGTATCAAATATAATCAGTGTCTGTATCAAAAGACATATTTAATTAGTTATTTACATAAATAGTAACTAGCTAAATAAGTCCCTAAATCGTATCCAGGTTAATCCTGATATACCTTTACTTAATTAATATCAATTAAATGATTAACTTTGGATAGCTCATGGTATCCCACCATCAACCATAGCTAAACCAAATAGGTATCCTACCAACAAGCTCAAGACATGAAGCTTTGCACCCATCAAACACACAGCAACAACAAGGATCACACAGAGCTAAACCTAACTCTCCATTCCAATTTGGCAACCACAGATTATAACCAAACAAACATAGTATCTCAGGGTAGCGAGAAGGGGGAAGGAAACAAGATCCACACCAACACTGCCATCATCCAAAACCACCTCACGAGAGTGAATGAGGAGATATAACATCCCTTTACACCCAAACTAAACAACAAGAACCCTAAAACAAAACAGAATTCCCAGCCCCGAACAACATGCGCACAAGGAAAACACTACCCATTCCACCCTCAATTCATTGAATAGAAATCAACTCCAAGAATAGATCCAAAGCATAATCAAATTCTATTCAGAACTAGACAAGAATTTCAATCCAATCACAACAATAATCTCCAAAAGACCTTAAACAACCACTCTTACCTAATTTGGTGTCAACGACCACCAAGATGCTCCGATTCCAGCAAGATCCACCACGAAAGGAAGAGGAAAACCAGTAAACACGAAACCAAGCCTGACCTTGGCATCCAATGACCCATCCTCTCACCAGCTCAAGTGGGGAAGGAGATGCTGGTGATGGCTTGATCAAGAGGGGAAACTGTTTGTGCAGCTTGCACTAATGGTCAAACTCAGATTTTGATGAATGACAAATAGGTTAAAGTTAGATTTGTGATTATCTAACCTTGTTACCGAGTGTGCAAGATTGAAAAACTTAGAACCTAACACCTGGCTGAAGTCCAGGGTGTGGAGTCTTAGCAGGAAGTCCAGGGTGGCGGAGTCTTGGCAAAAGTCCAATTGGATCCAAGGAGATGACTGCTAGCTGAAGTCCAGGGTGGTAGATTCCTGACAAAAGTCTAAGTTGGTGGAGACTTGGCAAAAGTACTGGTGGGTTAAAGAGTTGAGTAAATCTGCACAAGGTAAGTAGGTAAGTCACTGGAGGAGTGAATTCTAGTGAGGATATGATGAGTCCTAGTTGAGACTTTAGGCGCGATTTAACTTAGAACCATTTTGATCTCTAAGTTGAGGCCTCTGACTAGATTCTGTCTTGGGAATACAGGATTTATTTAATTCTCATTTCATATGTTATTGTTTACTAACCTTGTTTTGCAGGGTATATCTGCTTTTTGGACTAACTTGGTTTTGAACAGTGCTCGAGGCGCCTCAGTCTGGACTGGAGGTGCCTCAGGTGGATGAGCGCGTGTTTACGTAGCCATTGCTGTAGATGAGTCTCCAGCGGACTGGAGGCGCCTCAGGTTGGATCTGAGGCGCCTTGAGTAGGATCCAAGGCGCCTTCTAGAGGATCAGAAGTGAGATCGAAGGCTTCGGATCGTGGATTAATTTCCTTGATCCGAGGTGCCTCGGTTGGAAACTAAGGCGCCTCAGACACCCTTTATAAGGGTGTCTTCACCGAGAGCTTAAGACAACAATTGCTTCTATAACTTTCAAGCGTACACGCTCATCCTGCTGCTACTTCCTCATCTTCCTGTTGCGGCCTTGCTTCGACACAACTTTGTTCGACCGCTTCCGGAAGACCAACGTCAACACACGAGCCAATCGAAAATTCTACACTTGTGTTGGGTAATGAGTTTATTTTCTTATACTTAATCAAGTAGGAAGTGTGGGGTTGTTACACTTCTACCCATCTCTTGTACTCGATCACTCTACTGGGAGTTTACTGGTAGAGGGTACCAGTGGATTGCTCATCGGAAATGTCCAAGGGTCCCGGGCCTTGCAGTAGGAGTCGTCGAAGGCTTCAAAGCAAGTAAAACCGACCTGTGTTCAAGTTTTGTACTTTTCATCTTCATTTCGCTGCGCATGCACTCGCTCTCTATTTCGAAAAACAAATTTGTTTTATTTTAAAATTACACGTGATTCACACCTCCTCTCACATTCAACGGTCCTACAAGTGGTATCAGAGCCTTGTTCGCTCTGGTTGATGCAACCACTATAGGAGCCAGGGCTTTATTTTGGGTTTTAGTTTTTCATGCACGGTCTAGATTTGGTTTTATTACCTATCCTTAGACAGCTTTTTTCGTTTAAATTTATAAGAAGTTGATGCAACACCACTCGAGTTGCGTTTATTGTTTATCTCCTCCCACACTACTAATCCAAGACCTAGTCTTGGAACCTTTTCTCTTCTGCTTTTCTGCGTGATAGATCTGACGGCTCAAGGTGAAGGCCACATTATAGCTTTGTAAATACCTTAGATGAGTTTTGATGTGGTCAATCGAGTTAAGTTAGGTCCTATTGTGTTTGATCCCTATGTCTAAATGTGCAAGAGCTTAGGAGAGCAAGAAGTCTAGCGGAAGACGCAGCGGTCGAGAAGGATGACATGGGAAGGGAACCAACGGGCTTGGTGCATTCGAGGGACGCGGAGGTCTGTGAAAGACTATACTGGTGGAGCGAGAAGGATGCACACGACATTTAAGGGATGAGAAGCCGTGCGAAATCACGCTTGAGGAGAAGGCCGTAGGAGGGTTTGGGTGAGCTCAACTTTGGAAGGCCCGAAATCACCCAAAAAGACCCGTTGGAGACTAGTCAACACTGGCTGACCAAAAGTCACTCGGACGCCCGTGAATGGGGGCGCCCCTATACATTAGGGCGCCCTTATTCCTGAGCGCCCCAGTGCATACAGGCGTTCGAGAAGCCAAAAATGATCCAGAAGTAGCCATTCGCGAAGGTTACGAAGTGGATAATCCTTGAGCCATGTGTCAGGCACCCCCAAGCACTCCGGCGCCCCTGTAGAGCCACGTCAGCGATCGAATAAACTTCACTGGGGCTATAAATAGACCCTCGGAACTCAGTTACCTTCATTCAATTCACTGTAACGAATTTCTATTATTCTTTCTTTATTTCTTCTTGAGTTCAAAGTGTGTAAGAGGCTTCTCCGTCCTAAGAAGTTATTCAGGAGATCGAGCTACATTTCTGCTTATCATAAGAGAAAATTGCTTCAGTTTGCTCAGTATTATCCATCAGATTTTCCCTCGATAGAGTTAATGCATCTTGAGCACTAACTTGATAACTTTATTTTTGATATACGGAGTAGCAATCAATTTTCTAAGGTTGTGGGGATTAGCCAGCTTGCTAAAAGGATGGTTCAATTGAAGAAATATTGTCTATATCCTTTGGTATATTTACTTTTGAAATTAGCAATGCTATTACCTATTGCAACAACAACTGTAGAAAGAGTGTTTTCAGCAATGAAAATAATCAAACTTCACATCGAAATCAGTTAGGAGATGATATTGTAAATGATTGTTTGATATCATATATTGAGCGACATGTGTTTGATACCGTTGATAATGAAGCTATTATTTAGCATTTTCAAAGTATGAAATCTCGAAGAGTGATTTTGTAAAAATATATGAAGCTAATATATGACTTTTATTATACATTTTCTGTATTGTATTATTTTTGTTAATTTATTGAATTTGCCCACTCTTATTAAAAATTCTAGCTACGCCGCTGACTTAAGGAGAATCTCCTCTGCAAGCAATTCATGTACCGCTGAATCTACGGAAGAAAGAGGATTACGATGCAAAATTGTTCCATGTAATCCTTCAAAATCATCATGAAGAGTCATCAAGAATTGGACTAGACGTTGTTCATCTCTACGAGTGATATAAATTGAAAATGCTCGTAATTCTAAGGATTCTGTGAATGCAAACTGATCCCATAGTTCTGACATGACAGAATAAAAGTCTTGGATACCCATGCATTGCTGCCAAAGTGTGCAGATATCTGCTTCTAATTGATATTATTTGGCAAAGTTAGACTACGTGTATTACCTTACCAGAGGATCCCAAACCTCTTTGGCAATCTTGTACTTAGCCATCTGACCAACAATGAAGTGTGTATAGAATTATTGATCCACGTAATAATCTTCGCATTATCGGTCTCTTAAATATCTATCGACTTTGCATAATCAGCTGTATTATTATCCATAGGTTTACTTCGCACATCTGAAATATATTCCCACGTAGATTTTCCCCGCAAGAAATTTTTCATAACATATCCCAATACGAATAATTTTTTCATCCAATTGGACACTAATCGATTGAAGCGAATAATCTATATGATCACTCATTGTGACAGAACAAATAGTGCTCACGAATAACCGAATAGTGAATAAAGCAAGTTGATATGAGAATAAAAAAACCCAACTAATGTTCAGAATAAAAAAATTGTACAAACACACCAGAATTTTTTTTTAATGGGACTTCGCCCATAACCCCGAGCAGGGCGCGCTACCCCCCGCACCCCAATAAACTCACACGGAGTTCGATTCGCGAAAACTATGGATCAAATTGACTGTCTTTCAATCGAATAATCAAAGCCATGAAGAAACTCGTTCTGATATCATATCAAATTTAGGAAAGGAAAAATAGTTATCTTGATAAATCTAAAAGTGTTTTAGAAAGAAGGAATATAAAGTCTTATATAGATAGGTTAAGAAACCCTAAACTCTAAACTGAAAAGAAAAAGACTAAAATACTCTAAAAGTTATAAACATATAATTAAAATATATACAATCTAACATCACAATCCTAAAATCCTAAATGGATTCAAAATTCAAAATTATAAAAGATAAAAATTATCAAAAATACTTAAATATTAAACTCACAAAAATAATAAAAAACTAAAAATTAATTTCTCGATTTACTCTGCTATCCACATTATTAAAATTGCTTTTTCGATTTGTACAGATGGTAGGGGCCAACCATCCTGCCTCCCGGCTGTAGTTGGGCTTAATTTTACTTACTCAACATGAAATTCTTCTTAACTTCATCCGGGAATAGCAAATACTCAATCATTCGCAAAGAAAAAAAAAGGCTTAAATATTCACATAAATTTGCGTCAGAATAATTAACTAGCACAATTTTTTTACAATAAAGTTATGATTTTTTTAAAAGCAAAAATAATTGATGAACATATTTTAATTAATTAGACGAGTGATTAAACTTGTGTTTCATTTGAAATTTGACATAAGCACGGACGGACTTTAAAACAAATAAAATAAAAGCTACTAATTACATATTTTTTAGGCAATCAAACCATCTTATATATTATTAATATATAATTCGATAATGTAAACACACTCGTAACAGAAAGAAATTGAGATAGCAACCACACCAACACACTTTGCTTTATTGAGAGAAAAAAAAAGAGTGACGTAATTAATGCACGATATAAACATCGTACTGGACAATAAAGCGGTTCGCTGGAGTGGCGCCACTTACCAATGTTTCGTTGGTGTAGCCCCTCGCCAACCGAAACCTCCCAGTGCCGCCGATGACGCTTCGCTGTACGGCTCCCTCGAGCGTTGCCCGACCCACCATCGTGATCGAGCTGCCATTGTACTTTCCATCCGAAAAAACTAAGCTGAGCAGGCCGATCCAAGCTCGCTGGCTAAGCGACACCTCCGGAGTTATGCCTTGGGCCCGTCCGATAAGCTTTGAGTCTGCGCTCGAGCCTTCTCTTATTTCATCGTCGAAGACCGTAATGCTACCAAAGCCGCCGGTGTCGCTGGTGGTGGAGTTTACTACGGTGATAGCGGTGGCGTAATTGGGGCTGTTGAGGTTCTCGTGAATGAAAAAATGGAGGTGAGTGGTGAAGTCTCTTGCCTGAGAGGTGGCGGCAAACAAAAGGAGAAAGAGGAGCGAAGGCTTGAATGAAGTACAATAATAAGCCATATGATATATATATCTACTTGTCAATATGCACAAGTAGCTAGCTAGAGATTCTCTAGTAGGACATGATATGAATATTGAAACTAGTTTAGGTGTATATATGAGTAGTTCGTGGGATGGGGTTGTTTTTATGGTCATATAATATATTCACTTTTTTATATGAGATATTATTAAATAGATATCTGAATGAATGAATGAATGCGTTGGAAAGATAATGCGGAGATGAAGTTTGAAGTATAAGTGAAGTAAAGGTGCGTGTCCAACCAAAATACTTGAAGCGTAAGTGTCTTAAAGCCTAAGTGTTTCGGAAGAAATCGTCGTCGATGGTCGGTCACCGAGGTCTTGCCCATGTAGAAGTCTCTGTGGAGGAGAGGAACTCTTTGTCCTGCGAGATTAACACTAGCGTTAGGGGACACGCCGGAAGTTGTCCGCGGAGTCCACTCCGACGCTCAAGTCAGGATCTTGATGGAGAATGAAGGCAACTGGGAAGGAGAAAGTACTAAGTAAAGATAGTGCATAACCCTCTTACCGGAGGGGCTAAGCTACTTTTTATACTGATGGAGGTAGACTAGGCATGCTCCCTCGATCTGTGTCACGTCTCCGCGATTTGAGCCACGTTGCCCCCTCTTTCGGCGGTTACTGGATAGCTTTTGAAATGATCTGCGCCATTATTACGCTTCGACCCGTTGCGATATTTAAGGGTCGCGATGACTCCTTCTAACGAGGATACTTATCCGTAAACAAGGAGGGGGTCAGTACTTGAGGTCGGTCGTCCTGGGGCTCCGCCTCCCGAGGTGATCTCGGGTCTTTTGGCATGGGTGAGCGCGAGCGCTGCAAATCCCGAGGTGCTCTCGGGGCCCAACCCCTCGGGTGATTCCGGGGAGTCTTCTAGCTTACCCTCTCGGGCGCGTCCCCCGAAGGGGGGTCCTAATTAGGCCCGGGTTGCTTTGATCCGATGTGTCGTGCCACGCAGCTTCTTCATCCCCGGCTTGTCTCGGGCTATTCAACCCTATCACTAAGTATAAAATTTAATTTTAATCTTGAAATTTGCAATATATATATATATATATATATCTTAAAACTACACTTCGCCAGCCTGTGAAATTTTTTAATTAGTTTTAATTTTTTCACTTAGAATATTATAACTCAATTTCTAAAATTTAACTACTCCTAAACTTTAAAGACAAAATATAATTAACTTGATCTCAAATTAAAAAAAAAACTATGTACTTAAAATTGGGACGCCTAGATTAATTCGAGATGCCTCAAGTAAAAACACAAACCATTCCACAACGAACGGTCCATGGTTTATCTCACACACACCATGTATATATGTATCTTGTGGACGAGTGTGCATGGCCACTGCACGACTAATATGATCGCCTAGAGTCTTTTGTTTTCTTTAAAAAAAAATCCTAAAACTTAACTTACATATATATATATACATTTCGTGAATATTTAAAATTTTTATTTAAACACTATATTTAAAAAGAAAATCAAAATCCTAGAGAAAAATCTTATTCATTTAAATCCACAATAACTCAATCCAATGTCTTGAGCCCGTCCAACGAGCTCAGAGTCGGCAGTCGATCCTTTTTCTTATTTAATCGTCGAAAACCACAATGCTACCCAAGCCGCCGAGGTTACTAGTGGTGGAGATCACAGTGGTGATGCCAGTTGTATTGGGACTGTTAATATTTTTGTGGATGAAGAAATGGAGATGGGTGAAGATGGGAGTCTCTCGCCTGAACGAGGTTTCTTCATGGACGAAGAAAGGAAATGGCCGGATATGGTGGAGATGACTGTGTGTGTATATATATATACACGGTAAATCTATAGGGTTAAAATCTGAATGGATGGAAAATTAATTAGCTATTATCACATTGATAAATTACTAATTAATCCTTATTAATCTGGCAAGAGAATCTGACATGCTTTTTATTTTTTTTTTAATTTATTGGAAATTATTAATGATATTTACTCATAAATATTGGGCTTTTATTATTTCCGAGGATTGACTAGTCAAAGAATCTAGCATGCTTTTACTATTCCTAGATGGGGCGGCTCGCCCCTGGCGTATGCTAGTCCCTGGCGGCAAAGGTGGAGGAGACCCGCATGTCTCTACCGCTCGACCTCCAGGTTCCTCCTCCGCCGGCAGCGGCGGCTTCTTCGGCGAAGGAGGGCGGATTCTTGTTCGAACCAAAGACCGTACGACGAATGGAGCTCCTGGTGCTCTAGCTTCTCTCGGGTGGAAGATGAATCCCGTCACTTCTCTCTCCTTCATCCACCACTTTCTCTCCCATGCATATCTCTGTTCTAGCGGCTGCATTGCTGCCCGTATCCGAGAGTTGGTGAGGAGATCAGAGGAGGCACTTCTCTAAGTAATCGGCGGCGGGTTATCCTCAAAATACTTCCTTTCCGTTAAAACTTGAATCTTTTCACACCAATTTAATGACTCTTTCTGTCTATTGATTGAAGATTGGGAATGGGTTCGATATCCGACATCGGTGTGGGCGGCGGCAGCGCTAATGCGCGCGATGGAGTCGCAAGAGGCCCACTGCCTCATTGCTCTCCTAAAACACTCCAAGGTTGAATCTTTTTGTCAGCTTCCTCCCTCGTTGCTCCGTTATTGTACTCCTCGTTGCTGATTGGTTGTCTCCGCGTTACACTCCACTCCACTCTACCCCACAGGTAAACCTCGAACGATGCTACCATCTAATGGCGGAATCCATGAGCGCCGCCTATGCGACTGGCCACAAGCGCATGCAAGCATTCTTCTCTCTCCTCGCCAGCGAGTCCCCGCAGAGTGGTCGGTTCCTGCTTCAGCAGCGAGAGCCGGCGACAAGTGACAATAGTAATTTGGTGCGATCATACCAGCAATTACCGGATCCTATCAGAACCAAATTAAGCGTGCTTGGGGAACAGTACTAGGATGGTGACCCCTAGGAGTCCCGTGGCACCTACCTATCATGTATTTCCCCACGGCTGATCAGATGGTAAGACGCTGCGCTTGAATCGGAGTCTCAGGCGAGGGTCGCAGTGCGTACAGGATAAACTCTGATCTGCTGCATAATTCCCTCGACCTAGGCGCCTCACATACAGTATAATCGTGATTACCTTCCGTTGATGACGGACTGACGGGGCGCTGGGGCGCTGGGGCACATTTCGCCTTTTGAATCATTCGCTTAATTTAATAAATAAAAAAAAATCTCTGATGCAGTGGTGAATGATATGATTGTCATTACTAGCTTGTTCCGAGGCATAAATCTCCTCCTTTTGCGGAGTCCATTCCAGTGAAGTTGCCGGTATTTAAAAATTAAATATGAAAATAATTGAGAAAAAGCTATAATTGACTCATAAAATATAATATTATTTGAATAATTTTAACAATGACTTTAAAATTATAAAAAAATCATTCTAACCGAGTTTTTATGGTCAAATAATATATTCACTTTTTTATATGGGATATTATTAAATAGATCTGAATGATCATACGTTGGAAAGTTAAAGTTTAAACTTTGAAGTGTGTGTGAATATCAAAAATAAATTTTTGTTAAACAGGTAAATTCCATATAAATTTTAATATTTTTTAAATTTAAAACTTTTTAATACTTAATACTATAATTCAACTTTTAAATTCCAAAATTAAAATTTTAAATGTCTATTTGTAAATTAAAAAATAAAAAAAAAACAAATACATTTGGTTATATATATATAAATATAATTGGATTTTATATTTTTTGAAATATAATTTTATTTGGATACGCTTGGCTACGTTTCGTAAGGAGTAATAAGTTTTGTAATGTAATCAGGATTACATTACAATATTGATTATTTTATTTTGTACAATTTTAAAACTGCAATGTAATGTAATCTGTATTACAAAAAGTTAGTAAAAATATTATAATCTGGATTACAAGGCCAACAACATATGATCTGGATTATATTACATACTCAATTATATTACAAACTGGATTACATTACTCCTAACCAAAAGCAGCCTTAGTGTAGTACACTAGTACTCGGTGGGAATTGTTGTACCATATAAATATAATATGAATTAAGATTTTTTTTTCTTCACAGGATGAACTGATAGTTAATACGTGAGTGTTGCATGAAGTATGAGGGTTAAAACCTGACAAAATTTGCCCGTCTCCCAAAACACTAGCCACAACATCCGAGCTAGTAGCTTCCGTGATTTACTTCCTCAGCTCTTGTTGACCCTGTGACGGATTGTCAGGAGCGTTGGTACAAAAATCATTTTTTGACCACCATGAATTAAGATTTATTTATTTTTTTGATATTTGAGTTGCACGCGATAAGGGTGATTCACGCGTTGAGCTTAAACATGATGGCAGGATGCATTTTTGTCATAATGTTTACCCGTCTTACTTAACTATATATTAAGTGTCAAGTTGTTAAAGTAACTCTTATCAATATTAATACAACGTACGACAGGGTTTGACGCAAATTACGTGCTCTTACACGAGATGACGATTAATGATATGAATAAGCAAAAGATGTGCCACGAGAGGTTACGAAATTAGTATTTGTGAAGTATAAGTGCATGTAGCTAGCACCGAATTGTGATCGAACTATTCCTTGATCAATCTTTTTGATAAACACGAAAATTCTAGATAGACGAAAATAAATCACTACTAACTATGTATTCTTTGATATGTCGACGGAGCTTGGTGTCCTAGCTAGCTAGATTGTTGCGTAGCTCACGACGCCAAGTGGATGAAATATTTATTTAGTTAACTTGATTATGAACATGCACCAAATAAGTAACGAGAATTTTAGAAATTTTATTTTATTGATATTTAAATTTGAGAAATATTGATAACAATAACACATACGCGTGCACATTTTTAAATAATGATAAATTTCGTTAGTTGATTTGATATAGTAGTTAGGTAAAACTTCATATTTCCTTTTGGAGTTTACCTTATTTTAAAAGTTGCACATGAGAGTTTCAAAATTATTGACATCTTTTTCAGTTTTTTTTTAAACTTGTCTAATAGAATAACGGCCTCAAAGGTATAAAATATGTATATGTTAAGGATGAATGAAACATTTTATTTATTATTATAAAATGATAGGAAAATGATATGCTAGTGAAAATTTAAGGAAAAATTCAGTAAATGATGTGATATTTTGTATGCAGTGATTTCCGACAGGTTCATCGTGCTCCCAAGGTTAGTTTGATTCGGGGCGGCAACCGGAGGTCGTCGATAGTGTCCGAGCGATAATCGATGTGTGCATAAAAATATCACATTATTTACTGAGTATTTCATTAAATTTTTTTACTGAGTGTATCGTACTCAAAATGATATTACTATCTTTATGACCTCCTATATTAATAGGATGACACACTCTTACTCCTATTAATATTTTTTATGACAAAATATTAAAACACAAACAATTTTTTTATGACATCTAAATCTATATTTAACACCTTTATTTTATTTTTATAAATATAAATCTTCGATATTTCTAAAATCATCTATTAATTTTGCATAAATGTAGTAAAAATTTCATTAAAATCCTCTTATTTTGTATTTCTAGAGTTTTGGCTATTCATTAATTTTAGAAGAAAAGTGGCCGAATTACAGATCGAAGAGAATCACACTTGCTTTATTGGGCTTTGGCCCATTGGACCCTGAGTCCAATCAACCCAAGTTTAATCAATTCAATTAAATCTTAAACGTATTTGTTTGTTTTATTAATGCATTATTTTTTTTTCAAAAAATTTAATCTACTTAGACCTTTAAAATTTGACAATTAACCCAAAATAAAATTGAAATTAGACAGCATAAAGTCCATTCAGTTCGAACGAAATTAATATATAAAATATGTTTTTGATATTGTAATTTTTTAAAATGAAAATTCTATTGATATTAAGATATTTAAAATAAATATCAACAATAATGTAGACTTAGTTAATTAATCAAATTGAAACAAATCGATTTTGCCCAATGTGTTAAATCCAATTCTTCGAAAAAGATTCTGTCTATTATATATTGGCGGACAGATGAAAAGGGCGAAAAAATTTCGAAGCAAGCAAAAATCGGCACGAGGTCGCCGCAAGTACACTCCGTCTCCATCGGCGGCCTCGACGGCGTCGTAGATTGCGGTGGCCGGCCATCCTGCCTCCCGGCGGTGATCCATCCGGCACCCCCGCCGGCTAGACGTTGCCAATGGCATCGACGCGATCGCCCCAACCATCGGTCCTCCCGCGGCGGGCGCGGGGTCCCACGTGTCCTCCTCCTGTTGGCGCTCGCTGGGCTGGTGGGCTCCCACGCGGTCGCGGGGCACAACTAGCGTAGCCCACAGTGATAGAGAGAGGAGAGAGAGAGAGAGAGGGGGGCGGAAGGGGGCGCAAAATGATATTCCCCAATGTCCTCGATAGTAGGTGTGACCCTCTTTTTCCTCTTCCAGATTCCCGTACATATGGCGGAGCCTTGGGGTTTCCTCCCCCCATCCCCTCCCCCTCTTTCGCCCTCTCCTCGCTAGCTCACCGTCGCCACCGTCATCTGGGAAGGGCACGGCGCGTTGGAGGGGTTGGGTTGGGTCGCGCGACAGATCTGAATTGTAAAGCTGCCGCCTCCCCCGCCGCAATCGGGATCCCTCGTGGATCATCCGCTCGTCGGAAGTCGCGGCGCGCGTGCTTCTTTCGCGGACCGCAGGTAGCTGCTGTGATCTCCTAATCCTGATTGTTCTAATCTGCCCAGGTCGGCTCAGGTTCTCAGGTGCCAAATTTGTGCTTTGATTCGAACACTAGTTCTGCCCTATTAGGAAAGGTTTGTTTGTTTTTTCTTTCCTTGTTCTTCCTTCACCAGATCTCTTTACAGTTATGTTCGTTCGTCTGGGTTAATTAGTGGAAGCAATGCAATCTCCTGCATTTCTGTATTACTTATTTGATATCCTTTCTCTTGACAAGTTGTTCGTATCGGTTGTTGTTATTTGTTTCCATGGGCCATTGATTGGAAGGACTAATTAGTCTTGATTTGCTATCTCCTGATAAGTTGGGGATGGGGGTTTCTTGAGCTAGTTACTGTAAGTTCATTAGGGTTAACTTTATGTTTGTCCCAAAATGTCACGTATATAAGTCATTAAGATGCTTCTGTATTTCATAACTAGACCATGCCATGCTTTTCGTAAGTGTCATTGTTGAACTGCTAAAAGAAACAATTTGTATATTATCAACAGATGTTGTTGGTGTTTTATTTGATTCTTTAGTGTTGCTTTGTTTGTTGTCGAACACTGTGATTGCTTCTATCTTTCCTTCTGTGTTGTCTTACATTGCTCGAGATGATGGTAAGTTGGCATTTTAGCGTACACGGACACAAACTTGCACATGAAACTTTCTATAGAGATGCTTTCATTTCTGTTTCTTACTCTGTTTTGCTTCAGTGAGTTTATTTGAATTAATATTCAATTGATTACCTGTTGTCACATTTGTTTTTGTTCTTTGATGCGCATAGGAGATAGGTGACAATGAAGGAAGAAAATTCTTTGCATGATAGCATGATAGATCGCAAGTGGGTATTGAAGAGGAAGAGAAAACAAACCAAATCTGGTTTGGGAGCTTTAAATGGAAAAGAGGGGGCTTCTAATAGTGCAGTTAAGAGGAAGACAAAAAGTGGCATCGATGCTTCTAGATCTGCTAAAAAGACCAAAGGGCATGATGGTGTAAGATAATCCTTCTTGCTAAATGTGCCTTTTATCAGCTGTTAGTTGTTGTTAATTGAGCCTTAGTGTTTTTTTGGAGTGTGTGTTTGTTAATTATCTTGCTTTCTTGTATCATCATCTCAGTACATATAACGTTGCTTATGTATGTTCAACATATATTATTTAGAAGCAAGCTTATGTGTCATGATATGAAAATATAATTGATGGATAAGTGAAGTATAATGCACAAAATGGGCACTAAGAATATTAAGCGTCAATTAGTAGAGTTGATTTTAGCTCCTTACTATCTGTTGAAGATTTTTTTCTCCCCATTAGTTAGCTTTAGTTTATTGTAGCCAGACATTTGACCTTATCACAGCAACCGACAGGCATTTTTAGTATGTTAGCTAAACAAAATTAGACTTGGATATATTATCCTCTTGTTTATTCATAATGTGTCTGATCATGAACCATGTCTTCGTGAACTTCATTTTGTTGATTTATGATTTGGATACTTAATAGTCTGTGAAGGAACCGAGCAATTTCTCATCATTGATATCTTCATGCGAAGACATTTTTTTATCATTATGATTGGCAAGGTCTACATCAATTACAATCTTTAAGAAATTGTCAAAATTTGTGTCTTTAATTCCATCAAGTCAACCATTATGATTGTGAAACTTTTTTCACCTAAAACTTGGTTGCAAGATCTCATGTGTCAAAATTTTCATTATATACTTGTCCAAGGCTTTCATCATCATCACACTTCTTTTCCTTTTTTTCTGTACTCCTGTAGCATTACTATGAATGCGCTGTGTGCGATCTAGGAGGCAATTTGCTTTGTTGTGATAGTTGTCCTCAAACTTATCACCTTGAATGTCTCAGCCCACCTCTTAAGGTAATTCAAATTTCTTTATGCTTCATTTGCTTGATTATGATGTCTTTGTTGGATGCTGATTTTCATTTCTTTGTTTTCCCCATTTCTTCAAGTGTGCTCCTCATGGAAAGTGGAATTGCCCTAACTGTACTGAAAAGAAGGGTAATGTCAAAGTGTCAAGTAACATTGAGTCAAATCTAAAACGAGCAAGAACAAAGATGACCACTGGAAAGCCAGCAACTGTGATTAAGGAATCTGTCCGTGAAAAGGCATCAGTGTCTGAGAGACACTCTATTCCAAGAAATAATAAAGGGAAAACAATGTTTTCTTGTAGAGATCCAGTTAAGGCAGATTCTGATTTCTTAAAAGATGATAAATTGAACAGGCCTGGATCAAGCCGCTCTGGGTCCTTGCATGAAATTCCATCAGATGATAGAACTTTGAAAAATTCATTTTCAACCTCTCATTTAAAAACCAGCTCTCGAAGGAGGACACTCTCTCTCGTGAAAACCTCCACATCTGATGATAGTGAATGCCCTCCAGGGAAGAAGCCCAAATTTCATAACAGTGATATGCAAAGAAAGAATTCTGTTACTACAATTACTGGTTCTACTCATAAGTCAAAGAAAAAGAAGCAAAAGCTCAGAAGTTGCAGTGAAAAGAAAAGACCTAGTGTTGAAATGGGAAGTGCAGATGCTGCTATTAATAATGAGCTACCTCTTGGAACAAATCTTGAAACAAATAAATCTATGCAGAAGCGCAGGTCATCTGATACATGGAACTCTTCATCAAGACATGAAACCAAAAGAGTGAAGTACGAAAGTGAAGAAAAAGATGAGGTAAATGATTTATGTTCAGTGATATAGTAAAAATATAATTCTAGAGTTTGTCTCCCTTGTAGCACTACTGTTGGGAAAAGACAACCTTGAAAATCATGTTTAAAATGTCACTATCCTTAATTTTTAGATTTCCTATAAGTTTTTTTTGGTGAGATTTTTACATAACTATGTTAAAGTTAAAGTGTTACTACTTCTATATGATTTTTAATTTGCAATGAAATACGTCAAAGCCTCTCTTCCTTTGCAATTTTCCTTTATTATTTAGTATCCAGCCTCATATCAGGCTAACTTTGATGAAAGAAAGGAGAGATAGGCCTAACTTTATCTAATAGAAAAAATGAAACAATATGGAGAATGAAAATGTAAAAATCTGACAGTCTGTTTCAGGAGTTAATTAGATGTGGAAATGTTTATTGAAACAGAAAACCCTAAGAATTTAGATTTTCTTCTGGGCGACATGAGACATGTGCCTCTTGTACATTGCCTGATGTGTATTTTGGATTCAACAACAGGATTCTCTGAGCCAATTTGTTTGTTTGTTTGTTTTTTTGGTTTATTTTAAGGTTGTATATAAGCTATGGTTCATTTTGATAGTAGTGCAGTATTGAGATTCTGCCTTTGTCGATTTTTTATAACATTAGAGTTGGTTGATTCCCTCTACTGATTTCTGTAGTCTGAGTTGACAATTTAGTAATCTCGCTACAAGTATTTCTATGTGGATGCTATAGAGATAATGCAGAGTTATCATCATAACTGGGATGCTTAAACAATTTATATTACTGGTTAACGATCTTGTTGTTTCTAAGCTGATGAAGTAGCAATTTGATACTGTTTTCTATTGCTTGCTTAGCCCTGTTTTTCTTTATTTTATAATAGTATGATTAAGGGCCTATAGTCCTCTTGGATCATAGAATATTTGCATTCATAATTTTGCTATAATTGGCGTTTAACATAAGGTGGCAACTTATTTTTTATAATTCTATTTTAGTTATTCCTATCTAAAGCTTTGTTCTAGTAGGTTATGAGCTAATCAATTTATTATACAGATGTCATCTGAACAAGCAAGCCTGTTATCACAAGATTTGGATGAACAATGCACACAATTACACAACATAGAAAAGCAAAATGTGAATTCTTGGAATGACATTCAGCAGGTTTAATGCTTCTTGATTTCAATGGTGAACTGTAAAATTTATTATGTTATGTTCTTAATTTTTTATTGTCCATTTGAAAGGTTGATCGAATTTGGGGATGCCGTATTCGAGTTAGCACCATCATGTCTAGCAAATCATTAGAATCAGAACATGCTGAATCACATAATTTTTCAGGGAACCAAAGTATTATACAGCCACTTCATTGCCCAAATAATCCCGAAACAAATGGCTTGCTACTGACTGAGTCACAGAATGAAAGTAAAGTTGAAATACAGGATGAAAAAAGTGCTTGTGAGGGAGCATTTGATCCTGAAGTCACTTTGGTTTCTGAAGAAAAAGATTTATGTACGGTCACACTAGAAGGCTATGATGAAAAATCATATGAAAATAAGGGATCATTGGATAATGTTATTTCAGCAAAAGAAGGTTCAATGGATGAAATAGTTGCAAAGAATGATGATTTAACACTGGAAGATACTCCATTGAGCATAGCTGATCATGCTCAAATTGACATAAAAGCTATAGATATTGTTGGCACACAAAAGCAGAGTGTGCCAGTTGCGCCTTCTGGACCTCATCAGATGATTGTTTCCAGTGATTCAAAAGGGAAACATGGAATGTTGCTAGAGATGCAGTCAGATGCTAAAATTCTAAATAATACCATGGAGGAAGTGCAGAATGTAGGGACTATTAATGATGACGGTGATAGCTATGAGTTTCTTGTCAAATGGGTTGGGAAATCGAACATACATAACAGTTGGGTTCCTGAGTCTCAAATAAAAGTTATTGCCAAAAGAAAACTGGAAAATTATAAAGCTAAATATGGGAATACTGTGATAAATATTTGTGAGGAACAATGGAAGAAACCACAACGTGTTATAGCTCTTCGGGCTTGTGTGGATGGTTCGGAAGAAGCTTTGGTTAAATGGTGTGGTCTTCAATATGATGAATGCACTTGGGAAAGATTAGATGAACCTGTTATGAAGGAATCAGCTCATCTGGTAGATGAATTGAAGCAATTAGAAACTCAGACCATTGACAAAGATGTTAATCATGATTTTTATTGTGCCAAAAGTGAATTCCAAGATTTTCTTCCTCTTCTGGAGCAGCCAAATGAGCTAAAAGGTGGATTACTTTTTCCACATCAGCTAGAAGCTTTAAACTGGCTGCGCAAATGCTGGTATAAGTCCAAAAATGTTATATTGGCTGATGAAATGGGGCTTGGAAAAACCATATCTGCATGTGCTTTCATTTCATCTTTGCACTGTGAATTCAAGGTTAAGCTGCCCTGTTTGGTCCTAGTCCCACTTTCCACTATGCCTAATTGGTCGGCTGAGTTTTCACTGTGGGCTCCACATCTAAATGTCGTTGAGTATCATGGATGTGCAAAGGGAAGAACAGCTATTCGCCAATATGAATGGCATGTTAGCGATCCTAGCAAATCGGATAAATTAACCAAGTCATACAAGTTTGATGTCCTATTGACTACCTATGAAATGGTGCTTGCTGACACTTCCCATCTTCGTGGTGTCCCTTGGGAAGTTCTTATAGTTGATGAGGGCCATCGGCTAAAGAATTCTAGTAGTAAACTTTTTGGTTTGCTTAATACATTTTCTTTTCAACACCGTGTATTATTGACTGGAACTCCATTGCAGAATAACATTGGGGAGATGTATAACTTATTGAACTTTCTCCAACCTGTTTCATTCCCTTCCTTGTCAGCATTTGAGGAAAACTTTAACGATCTTACAACAGCAGAAAAGGTGGAGGAGCTTAAAAAACTCGTTGCACCACATATGCTTCGAAGACTCAAGAAAGATGCTATGCAAAATATTCCACCAAAGACTGAGCGGATGGTGCCTGTTGAGCTGACATCGATTCAGGCTGAATATTACCGTGCAATGCTAACAAAGAATTACCAGATACTAAGAAATGTTGGAAAAGGTGGTGCACAACAATCACTACTAAATATAGTAATGCAGCTCAGGAAGGTCTGCAATCATCCTTACCTTATCCCAGGTACTGAACCAGAATCTGGTTCAGTGGAGTTTCTGCATGAAATGCGGATTAAGGCATCTGCAAAGTTGACGTTATTGCATTCTATGCTGAAAATTTTATACAAGGAAGGACACCGAGTTCTTATATTTTCTCAAATGACAAAGTTACTTGATATTCTAGAGGATTACCTAGCTATAGAGTTTGGCGCTAAAACATTTGAAAGGGTGGATGGTACATTATCAGTTGCAAATCGTCAGGCAGCAATTACTCGTTTCAATCAAGATAAATCACGATTTGTTTTCTTGTTGTCCACACGTTCTTGTGGCCTTGGAATCAACTTGGCTACTGCAGATACTGTTATCATATATGATTCTGATTTTAATCCACATGCGGATATACAAGCTATGAATAGAGCACACAGAATAGGACAGTCAAATAGACTTCTAGTTTATAGGCTAGTAGTACGTGGTAGTGTGGAGGAGCGCATTTTGCAACTTGCTAAAAGGAAATTGATGCTAGATCAACTATTTGTTAACAAGTCAGGATCACAGAAGGAAGTGGAGGACATTCTTCGTTGGGGTACCGAAGAGCTTTTCAATAATTCTGATTGTGTAAATGGATCTGATGCTACAGATAGCATCAGTAAACCTGATGCTGTTCCTGATGGTGAGCATAAACATCGAAGGAGGTCTGGTGGTTTAGGAGATGTATACAAAGATAAATGTACTGAAGGTTCTACAAAAATTATTTGGGATGAAAATGCAATTCTGAAGCTTCTTGATCGTTCTGACATTCAATTAGTTTCTGAAAGTGCAGATGTGGATGTGGAGAATGATATGCTGGGCTCTGTAAAAGTAAGCTTGAAATTGTCTTCAAAATGAACTTTTCCTTTCGTGTTTTTATCAACATTTTTTGGTAGCTTTGTCACTCCATTTCATGCTCTCACTATAAGGATTTTATGTTGGTCGGAGTTAGATATTTTATGTAATAGAACCATCAAAGTTCAAGATATTGTTCCAATGCCGGGTACTTGATTAGTGTCTGTTTGACTAGGCTCTCAAAATGATAAGTTTCACCTGTTTTTGGCAGGATGGAACTGGTGGGTCCAGAAGGTTATTTTTGAGCTATTTTATGCCCAAAGTAGTTTATTTAATCATTTGAGGATAAACTTACCGTTCTCTAGTTGTTTGCTAATCTAAAAAGTTAGTTCCTCTCACTTTATGGTTCTAGTTATAATTACAATATTTCATAATATATAGCGATTTTATTTTACTGTTATTCCATATAATAAAGTTTCTTGCCGTCTGCTTTATCAGTCAGTGGATTGGAATGAGGATATAAATGAAGAAGCTGATGGAATGGAAATGCTCCCTGGTGTAACTGGTGAAGATGGCGAACATAAATCTGAAGGAAAGGAAGACAATGCAGTTGGTGGTGCTGAGGAGAATGAATGGGATAAACTTTTACGTGTAAGGTAAGTAACTATGAGTTAGGTTGTATAGATTTGTTTGTTTCTTTTATATGTTCTTAGTTTTTTTTTCTGTCCATGCTAGAGGAGTTTCCTATAATTGATTTTCTATTCAAGTAAAACAGTTAAATTTTCTTGTGAATTGAATGTCTAGTCTAACATGATGAAAAATTTATGGCATTGCTATTTACCAAAATGACACTATGATAACCCTATGCTTTAGTGGCACAGTTATTTTGACATTTGACCTTCCGCCTGGATCCAAGTTGCAGCTTTCCTTTCCGTGCAAGCAATGATGTGAAATTGAATTCATATATTAATCTTTGCACTAGAAAACTCATATTTTATATTCTTGTGATGTTCAACATTTGTGCAGAAACATTCTTTTCCTATGAAATTTATATTTTCTGCTTTAATCAGTTTTGCAACATGTTTCTCCATGAATAATTCTTATAATTCTCAAAATTGGCTGATCATCTGTTTTCATGTTTGCATTAGTAATGGAAACTAGCTATTCAATATTTGACAAGAAATCTTGCTGATGTCAAAAATCTGTTGAAAAACGGATTACCTTTTCAACATTAAACCTGTATCATTACAGAACCATATAAAAAATTTAAAAGGTCATTGAAAGTATTGAGGTTGGGATTGTTTAATGAATTCGATTTGTTGCTTTTCAAACTCATTTTTGACCTTTTGCTTTCATATTGTTTTTCAATCGAATCCAATTTTACTGGTTTGGTCTGTTGATCTAACCAATAACTATCATGCATTCACTTACCATTCCTCACTCCAATTAGTACTCTCTTAAGCTAAAGATTTCACCTTAACAGAAAGAAGAGATTTTTCAAACAATCTATAGAACAATGGTACTCGAATAAACTAACCTTAGAATAAGGTAACAACTGGATTAGCATTACTAAATGTATTTTCTCTACTGTTAGACTTCAGAAGTAGATATGCAAAGTAATAATTGTAGTATTATTGACCTTTTCCAATTTATAATGCTTTTAACTGTCTTTATGTTAAGTTTCCATGTTATTTAACTGAGACATTTTTAAATGTTGTAACAAATATGCTCAATTGATAATTGGTAGATGGGAAAAATCTCAGCTTGAAGAGGAAGCAGTTCTCGGTCGAGGAAAGCGCCAAAGAAAAGCAGTGTCGTACAGGGAAACATTTGCTTCCATGCCAAGTGAAACTTTTAGTGAGGTTGTTTATTTCTACAAAATAGTAGTGAGTTTGATAGCCAAATTGGTTATTGCGTACATTTTGCTTAGTTAATTGGCCAACTAAGATAGATATGTTGTATTTAGGTATTCAAATTCGTTTTTGTCTAACATAACCTTGGGATTGAAACCTGTGAATTTCTGGGCACACTTGAACGACTTATTGAAGGTTTTATGCTCACTAAATATCATAACTAGCTGTTTTTCATTTTTTTTCTTTTTAATTATTTTAACAAATAGTTGTCCTCAATAAAAAAAGAGCTCTTTTCTGTTAGAACAATGCTCAGATGTAGTTTTTATTTTCTATTGTTGATGTTTCTAATATTAAAGAAATTAATAGGTTTGAATTTTTGGCTATCTTCAGCATTATGCCTCTTAGTTGATTAGTTGAAAACTTGTTCCTGGAGAATTATGCGTTACACTTCCTGTTTTTACACTAGACACTTTTCTTTCTACTTATCGACAAGTACTTCTTTTAAATATGAGTTAGATGTTGCATCCAAAAATTTACCATATATTTTGTAAAGCCTGGCACATTTCTTCTGCATTTATCCTATTTCTTCCAGTGTCAAACTTGTTTCTTATATGAGCTGTATGTGTACCTTTGTACATTCTTTTTCTAGTTAAGACTCTAATTTCAGAACTTATTCTTCCTACCTTCAATGGTTTGCTCCTTATACAATATCTTATTCTTTACCTGGAAATGGGATGTAGCAGAGTGACACTGAGGAGCCAGAACGTGTATATACACCAGCCGGACGTGCATGGAAGGAGAAGTAGTAAGTTCCAAGTTCTGTATGTATATTTTTCTTGCTAATTCATTAGGAGCTTACATAACTATTTCCTCAATCAGTGCTAGGCTTCGTGATCGACAAAAAGAACGAATTGCTGGGAGGCAGAATGGAGAAGTGTCATGTTTGATAGAGAGAGTTGAATGGCCTACCCAATCACTGATCCAATCTGATCATGACATGGAAGGTTTGGATAAGAGAAGCTATGATGATAAAATTGAACAGATGGAGGATAACAAATCATTTCAGCCATTGGATGATAAGAGAAGTGAATCTTTTGCAAAATTCGCAAAGTCAATTAGGCACAAGTATAAAAAGTTTCATAGTGATGATCTGGATCTTTCAGTAAGACCTCCGTCTGAAAACCTTTCGTCAGATATCTTTTTGCCTAGCCATCCATTCAACAGCTTGAACGCAGCAAGTCCAGTTCCTTCTAACCACCTACCTGTTTTAGGCCTATGTGCTCCTAATGCTAATCAGATAGGTGTATCATCTCGGAATAACCGTGGTTCACTGAGGCAACCTATATCAAGTAGTGAACAAAAACGACTAAGCATCGGAAATACAGAATTCCCATTTCCGCCATCTTCTGGTTCTCGATCTCCAAATGCTCAAAATGATGAAGTAAGGGAAAAATCTGATATGTCTTTGTTACCTGAAGCATCAGGAATGCCCTTGCATCACAAGTTGAAGAGTTTGATACCTGATGGCTACTTTCCTTTCTATCCTGTATGTTGCTATCTTATTTTTTTATTTTTTATTTTTCAATTTGTTTTTCATAGATGGCATATAACTTGCATTATTTTGCCATCATAATCTTTTCTACAGGTTGTACCTACATCTGAAAGATCCCTCATGGATGGTCTGGGGAGTGCATCATTTGCTTCATTTCAAGAGAAGTTAGGCCTTTCAAATTTAATGATCGACGATAAGCTGGTGCCAAGGTTTCCATTACCATCAAAAAGTTGGATGAAGCCACCTGCAGATCTGTTACCTAGCTTGTCACTAGGCATGCAGTCCATAGAAGGTTCTTTTCAGGAATTCCCTACTATGCCACCTCTACCCAATTTCAAACAACGACCAAGTGATATCCTAAAGAAAAAACAAAAAATGTTTGATCTACCTTCAACGAATGGTCTAGGTCCAGTTCAAGGCATGCATCCATCATTTCTTGAAAGCCAACACATACTTCTTGACAACACAATGATGCAAACTCAATCTGTGAAAAAATTGTTCAAGAAGCGGGCGAAAGCAGATGTATGGTCAGAAGATGAGCTCGATGCTCTTTGGATTGGGGTCCGTAGGCATGGAAGGGGTAATTGGGATATCATGCTTGAAGATCCCAAATTGAAGTTTGCAGAGTATAGAACACCTGAAGATTTATCTTTAAGATGGTCAGAGGAGCAGCAAAAGATAATGGATGCACCAGCTTTCTCAGCGCCAAAATCTTCCAAGCCTCAACCCCTGCCTGGAATCTCAGATGACATGATGAATCGGGCTTTGCTTGGTAGCAAGTTTTCTAGTATCGGCGGAGGTGAACGTCCAAAATCATTCCCTCACCTGACGGATATTCAACTTGGCTGCCGTGATTTAAAGTCTAGCATTCCGGGCATCGATCAACTTGATCACATTGGTAGAATTGATGAGAATCTCTCTAAAATCTCACCATGGCAACTCGGCTATCTTAGATCAAGTTACGCTGGCAGCTCTTCTGGAGGGTTGGATGGATTGGAAAGGACTGGTTTACCATTTAATCCTCGTTTTCAAGATAACTTCACTGCAAAACTAGGTATGAATGCACCCATCAGCTCTGCCTTGTACCACAGGGAAGCTGAATACCGATCTAAGAATCCTTTCTTGCCAGGTGCAGTGGACAAATCTCTGAATCAGTTACATGGTTTCAATAGAGCAGCTAATTACAGCGAACTGAATGTGGGCATGCCATTGGAAACCCAAAAGCAGAATTTGCATGACTTCTCTTCCAAAAATGACATTGGTGTTGGTAGCTCAAATGTGAATAAACTTCCTCATTGGCTTCGAGAAGCTGTGAACCCCTCTCCTTCCAGGTTGCCAGAACCTGAGCTGCCCTCTGTATTGCCTCCTTCTATCACTGCAATTGCTCACTCTGTCCGTCTACTTTATGGAGAAGACAAAATAATCCCACCATTTGCTATTCCTGGCCCTCCACCTATCCAGCCGAAAGATCCAAGGAGAATTCTGAAAAGGAGAAGAAAGCTGCTTAAGCTTAGCCGGCTGACCCCCAATATTAAATGCACCACTAAGAATTTTGATCACGGTGGCCCAAGCACAATTCCATCAGTTTCAGAAATACTTGAATCTGAACCTGTATTAGGAAGGTCTGACCATGATGACAATCAGAACTTAAATTTGAATTCACCATCATCATCATTAATCGACACACAAAGAGAAGGTTCAGGCTCAGTGCTAGTACTATCTCTTGAGGCCCCACTCTTGGCAACATCTTCTACCATCACCAGACATGGCGAATTGCCACTAACAGAAATACCAGGGCCTAGTCAACAAAGCGAAGAGTTATCTAAACCTCCTGTACTTGAAGTAGATTGTGAAGGAACAATGGAGGAAGATTCGAAAGAGAACAATGGTAAAACAACAGAAAAGGTACTAAGTTCCGAGCAGGTCGATCAAGTGGACCATGGAGGCTTGAGTAAAACTCACTCTTGTGCTAGTGGATCTAGCCAGCTCAAACCCGTGGAAATGTCAGCTGAAGAAACCGAGTTGAATGATCATCAAAGTGAGAATGAATAAAACATCACTTTTATTTCTGACATACCTCTTTATCCTCGTGCTTGTGCAGGCAGATCCATGACTGTTCTATCATTGCATGTCTCACTTGGGAGTGCCATGAGGCATCTTTTGAGTATTCATAGTGAAAAATATAATCTTGACAATCTCATTGTTTTTATTTTGTTTTGCATATTATTGATTTTGTTACATTTTAAATCAAATATATCTTAGCAAAGGTTAGAGACTTCTTAAAGACATTTCTTCTAACCTTTTTTACATATTCATTCTGTCCTGTTGCTTTATATTAATCATATTTAAATTTTCTTTTGTTTCATTCCCTTTTCATATGTACTAAAATTTTGATCAACATGTTCTGCATAGCTCACCAAACTTATGCAGGCAACTGATTTAAGGTTGCGATGGGGAGGATTTTCCATGACTGATCCCGATACCTGTTGTATGAGAATGAGATAGATTTGAGATTGCATACTGGACATTAATGCAGATACTTCCTTTGTCATCACCCTTAAATTGATTTGTGAGACTCAAAAGAAAAATTCATGACAATATGCATCAAAATGCTATGATTATTATAATTTTGATGGATGGGTGATTAAAAAATGGAGTTAAATACTGATGGCATTTGAAATTGGTGCTTAGGTGTGATTTGTATTATTTGTTGGGTTAAAGTTCAACAAGGAAATATAAGCAAATAAACTTGGTTACATTAAGTACATCAAACCCAATTTTGCATATGCATACAATTAAGTCAAGAACTCTACAGATACACTAGACATGCACATGATCCAACAAGAAACATGTTTTTGAATCATATACAATGCATTGCCATACTATCATCTTCTTTGAGTAGCATCATCACTCGTAAACTAAATTCGGATACAAGAACCTTGACTATTTTGGCAAAATGTGATGTATGCGTGTACAGGCAAAGATTAAAACATTGTTCTGTGTCCACTCATAATGAGCAGCCCAAGCTGTTCCACAGAAGAACCGAGATACGAAACAACATAGATATGCCTTTTCTCATGTTGTTTTTCAACTTTGGACATCACTGTTGCTTCTTCTCACCTCTTCAGAGTGAGATGTCGCTGCCTCTTCTTCAACATCTTCTTGATCACTTCCTCATACTCATGGTCCTCTAACTTGATCCATTCCTCCTACTCATGTTCTTTGACACTAGTCTCGGCTATGGTAGTCCTGCACCAAGACTACCATTTTGGCAGACAACTGATCTTCCAACATAATGATATTTTAAACTTTATCTGTAAATTTATCTGCCTTACAAAAGACTTGTTCCACATTGCTTCTTGTTGACATCTATAAGCAAGCCAATTGTTCCTTCAGGATGAACAAGATGTTCAAACTAATCATAAAGCAGATTGCTCTCAATACTTTTCTTAACCATGCTTACATAATTGATCAGTTCCTATCTTTGTTCATTCATTCAGTTTGAACGATGTTTGCTTAAATTCCAAAGAAATCCAGCCTCGACAAACATGACAGATCTTCGTTACTTATTTACCCAGATGAGCACGACATAAGATGTCCTGCTTTTGGAATGATCTCAAACTGAACTGGAGTTAATGGGTTAGATTCATTGATGAATTTTGCAGCCCTTTCTCCTAATCTTGTGTTTCCATGTTCTCGACAGCAATCGAAGATCCTTATCCACATCGGGATAGTTGGCTCAAATGGCAACCGCTGAATGAAGTCCTCGAGTTCAACCATACACCCATGTTTGCCTAGCAGTTCAATCATGCACTCATAGTGCTCAATTCGAGGTATGACACCATACTCGTTACTCATTGAATCAAAATACCGTCTACCAAGATCGACATATCCCTGACTCAAACAGGCAAGCAAAACACCAATGAATGTGACATTGTCGGCTGCAACTTCCTCCTTCATTTCTTCAAAAAGATCAAGACTTTGTTCACCTCTCCCATTATATGCACATCCTAGTATAATTGTGTTCCAAAGGATCAGATCCCGAGTGCTCTCTTCTTCAAAAACTTTGATGGCATACTCTATCAACCGGCACTTGGAATACATGTCAACTAATGCACCCCTAACTATAGCATTCAGCTGAAAACCATTTCTGACCATGAAAGCATGAATTTGCTTTCCAACATCAAGCATGAAAATATTCGCACAAGCAGCCAATATTGTTGTGAACGTAAATTCATCTGGAATCGTCTCCCTCTGCATCTCACTAAAAGCAACCAATGTCTCCTCACTCCTGCCATAGCGTATGTAACCGGATATTAAAGAATTCCAAGAAACTGTATCCCTCTGATCAGCCATTATGGAAAATGAAATTTCAGCATTCCTAAGATTACCACATTTTGCATACATATCGACCAATTGATTTCGAAAGAATTTATCCGATTCCCAGTTGTGCCGATAAGCAAACCCGTGAATTTGCTTTCCACGGTCAAGATCGGAAATTCCAGCACAAGCATTCAATTGCAATCCTAGTGAAACAAGGTCCAATTCTCCTATCTCCCTCCACATCCTGCAAAAGAAATCTGATGCCTTGTCCCAACAAAAGAACCGAATGTAACCGGCCAATAGTGCATTCCAAGAAATGACATTCCTTTCAGGCATCTCTTCAAAGAGCTTTTCAGCTTCATCAACTCTCCCACATGCCACATAGCCTGAGATCATCGAAGTCCATGAGACAACATCTTTGTAAGGCAATTGATCAAACAGTTGGCGAGCGTCATCGATGACCCCACACTTTGCATACACGTCCATCAAAGAGCAGCCTACAACATTGTCCCCTTCGAAACCAGTCTTCAATAAATTTGCATGGATCTGATTTCCTTCCTTAAGTGCAAGGACCTTTGAACAAGCCACGAGAGTGTTTGACACAGTAAAGCTCAAAGGTTTCACCCCTTCTCTAATCATTTGGAAGAACATTAGCATTGCCTCTCCTGCACTGCCTGCCTCGAGGTACCGACGAACAATCACATTCCAGGAAATTTCATTTGGGTGGAGAATTAAGTCAAACATCTTGCGAGCATCATTCATCTCAAGGCACTTACCGTAGACATCAACAACAGACGTATCCAGAATCACATTAGGAAGATAACCATACTTCAGAATAAGGCAATGTATCTGCCGAGAGAGGAAGGAAGCCAAAAGGTCACCGCAGCAGCCAAGCACGGACGCCAAGGTGACATCTTTAGGTCGGATTCCGGCGCTATTCATGCTGAAAAAGAGGGAGACCGCCTCGTTAGGGCAGTCGGAGAGGGCATATGCAGAGATCATAGCATTCCATGTACCTCCGTCTCTAGTGGGCATTTCATCGAAGAGCTCGCGGGCGTCCGCCGGGCTGCCGCACCGCGCGTACGCCTCGATGGTGCGGTTGAGGAGGAAGATGGAGGGGGAGGAGGATGGGGAGAAGGCAACGAGGTGGGATTCCACGCGGCGGACGTCTACGAGGGACCGCCGGGAGGAACATAGGTGAAGGAGGCGGGCGTAGACGGAGTCGGGGAATGGGGCGGAGGAGGAGAAGAGGGTTGCGATAGCCTTCCGGAGGTCGCCGGAGTCGAGATGGCGGATGATGGTGGAGGGGAAGTGGCGGCGGGGGAGGCGCGTTTGGGGCGGACGGCGTGCTGGATGAGACGGTCGAGGACCGAGCGAGCCGTCGCCGCCATTGGGACGCGATCCGGGATCCGTTTCCGAGATCCGACTTTAGATTATAAAAAATTATTATATCGTGAATAATGTGCAAAAAGAACAACTATTTTTTAAAAATAAATTATAGTAAAATATAATTTTGAAACGATTCTTAAAATTATAATGACCCTTGTAATGACACAATGAATTTATCTAATTGTTAATTATGATCAAAATTATTTACTTTAATTTGAAATTTATTATTTTTTTATTGTGATCAAACCTCTACTTTTAACTTTTAAATTTTTTCTATTTATATTTTGATTTCATTGTGATTCAAATTTTTTAAAACTGGCAGGGTTAAAAGAGTCCATTCACCATTTGAAAAAATTTTAAATACACCATCTAAATGAACCGGAATACTGATACATTAATCGTCCTATCGTTAACATACGGTTTGTGATTTTTTCATTGTGTTATCTGTTAAGCATTTAAAACTTAGAAATTAATTTTTATGAAAAAAAGTAATTAGTTTTACACATGATATATTAATGATTTTACAGCAATTACAATCTTTATACCAATATTCGAATAATTAAAAAAAAGAGAAATTAAGTAAAACTTTTGTTTACAGTACACCCCTAACGTTTCAGATATGCGTCTTCTCGAAAGCGAGTCTAGCGACGACTCAACTCGAACGAGTGATTGAAATCGCCGGACGGCGTCGAATTCGCCACCGAAGAAATCTTCCCTGTGGCGTATGCCTCAACCTCCGGCACGAAGTACCTTGGCACGGGCTTCTTGGGCGGAAGCACCGGCAATGGCGCCTCGAAACTCAGCGCGCTGATCACCTGCTTGATGGATGGCCGCAGCGACGAGTCCGGGTGGGCGCACCACAGTCCCACCACCATCAAGCTCTCGATCTGCCTCGTCTCGAAGCCCCCATCCAGTCTCGCATCCACCGCTTCCAAGATCTTCCCCTTCCCGTAGAGATCCCAAACCCAATCCACCAATCTCATCTTGCTCTGCGGCGCCATCGGCTCGATCGTCCGCCTCCCGCATGCGATCTCCAGCGCCACAATGCCGAAGCTGTATATGTCCGATTGCTTACTCACCTCGCCGGTGTAGAAGCACTCCGGCGCCATGTAGCCCGTGGTACCAGCCAGATCGGTGGTTTGCAGGTCGCCGTCGTGGTCGACGAGCCTCGCGAGCCCGAAATCGCCTAGCTTGGCGTTGAATGCCGAGTCGAGCATCACGTTGCTGGGTTTGATGTCACGGTGCACTACGCACTGCTCCCATTCCTCGTGCAGGTAGAAGAGAGCCGACGCCAGACCCATCGCGATCCTGTGCCGCGCCGTCCATTGTAAGAACTTCGCTGTGCTGTAGAGGTAATAGTCGAGGCTCGCATTGGGCATGAACTCGTACACAAGCAAGAACTCGGTTTTGATGTGGCACCACCCGATGAGCTGCACCAAGTTCCGGTGTCTCAGCCGGCTGATGATCTTGACCTCTGAGATGTACTCCTTCCTCCCCTGTTTCGAACCCTTGGAAATCCTCTTGATGGCCACGTCGAGATTTAAGACACTCAGGCATCCTTTGTAGACCGACCCGAAGCCGCCCTCTCCGAGCTTCTTCTCTTCTGAGAAGTTCTCGGTTGCGAGTGACAATTCCCGGAAAGAGAACCTCTTCGGTCCTCGTTGGCTCTCAAACTGGTGATCTATGTCCTCATCATCCCAATCCATGTGCTCCTCTAAGTCATTCTTCTTCCTCCTGTTCTTGATGCAGAGCAAGCATATCGAGCATAATACAACCACCAAGACCACTCCAATGGCAGAACCTATGATGATTACGACCATGTGATTGTTCTTCCTTGGCTGCAGAGTCGAGTTGAAGGACCATGATATAATACTATGCATCTCAGTGAAGTTACCAGTGGCAGCGGAGAACCCAACTGCTACACGATCCGGGAGGGCCTTTCTCAGATCAACAATGTAGCTTATGCTGTAATTGGCACTTGGCGATTGATTCGTCTCTGGATAGGTCAGGAAGAGGCTCAAGTTGTGGGTGACGGAGTCATAATCCACTCGTGCATTACCAACTCTGTGTTCCTTGATACTGCTGCTCCAATTAACATACTTTGAAGAATTGATCGAGTTTATATCAATGCCGAGATGTTCACCGTTTGGATCCCATTCATAGTTGCTGAAGGTGTCGAATTCCACTGCCACTGCGCAATTGGTTGAATTGACGACGACTGTGGTGTTGGAATAGAGGCCAAGGTAGCCACCTTGAGAATACAAGGGAAGCTTGGCTTGATATGGTGCAAGGAAGAAGGCAAAGCCATCAGCATGGTTCGTTGCATTGGAGTTGATGATGAAGGAGAATTGTGTGGTGAAGCTACTGAGTTCTTTCGTTTTGTCGTTCCAGAGGAGGAGTGGGTCGTTATAGGTTGCTCTACTAGAGCTAGCCAAACTTTCACCATCCTTGGTGAGCATTATGGTGGAGTTACTAATGTCCGCCTCGCCTTCAAATGTAATCTTGGACTGGGAGGCCGGATTGAAGCTAGAGAAGTTGAAGGAGAGTGAGGTTGCTAATGGCATAACTATTGCCAAGATGATAACACATAAAATCCTTGCTTTGTGCAGAATCATAGCTGAAATTTGACAGAAAGTAGTTGTTAACTATTCTGCAGTACAAGTTAATATAAAGACAATCAGTAACACGGCAAAACTGAATTTCTTTTTGGCGATTAGCTTAAGGCAGCTTTATGTCCAAAAAACAGAGATTTATCAGTCATGATTTAGTGAGGTGCATAAGGACATGGGCGAACTTCACTAAATTGTTTCAGCTCCCAATTTCTTTGGAAAGAAAGCTACGGTAAAGAAAAGAAAACGTAAATGACATTCAGAGAGAACCAAGAACCGGAAATCAAGCTAGAATATGACCACGTACAGAATTGAGAGGCTTATGAGTTATAGTTCAACCACGGTAGAGCAATCATAATTGCTTATATAGCATGGTTCTCCTTTCCCCAACATGCACAACCATCTCGAAGCAATATGCTAATTGCTTACACATGCAAACACTAGGTTGCTTCCGAGATACCTGATAATAATTGAAGAATGTATATGACCATAAAATAGGGTGGGTGATTTTATCAGTCATGTTATGCAACATAAGGGAATGAGCTGATCCCCACAGTTGCCAAATCCCCCAAACAATTCAGCTATCATATAGCATACAATAAGAAAAGTTACTGAGTTTTTAATTGCAGCATTCAGACAAGAATTTGCTGGTGTAAACTAACACGAAAGGCAAGAAAAAAGTGTTTGATACTACTTAAGGCAGTAACACCAGTTAAGGTTACCACTGTTCTTCATGGGTTTATCTGAACAAAGTAGAGGCAACATCATCTACAGTAGTTGAGAATTTTATGTTTGTATTCTATTTCTTGATCTAGGTATCCAAGAAGCATATGAGGGCATACCTTTAATTTGATTCTCCAGAGAGAGAGAGAGAGAGAGAAGAGAGAGAGAGAGAGAGAGAGAGAGAGTCAATTGCAGAAATATATTATATGCCCACCAACAATATTATATGGGCTATAAATTTTTAAAAAATGTATTATTAAAATCATAATTTTTTTAAAAAATAGAGAGAAAAAGGATATAAATTCAATCATAAATATTTACAAACCACTACAACTACATGAGTTATACATTTTAAAAATAATAAAAATATACTTTTTTAAAAAATCAACATTGAAAAATATTATAACATGTAAAAAATTCAAAAATAATAATAAAGACCTAAGTGATACTAATTTTGTAAAAGACTTTCATTGTTTCCACAGGATTTTTATTATGGACCAAAGTATTGATTGAATGACTTGAACTTGATTTATTTCTTGAGTGTGTTTATATTGTATACAACAGTTCGTGGATTTGCTTTTGCTATTCTGAGCAGCAAGTTCCATTTGCACACTGCCACGAAGCTAGCTAGCAAGATATGCATTAAATGCAGAAAAAGATAGGTCTTCTGTAGACTTGTAGTATTTCTTGAGCACAAATTTTCTGCATCTAATACTTTTTTTCAAAATATTGCAGGTCTAGGTCTTGTGTTTTACTGTTTCTTGATCACAATTTGTCTGCATCTAATGCATTTTTCAAAATATTCTCTTCGAATTATGATAACGATTCTTTGTCAAATAGGAAATTTTGTCCCTTGATTGGGAAATGCTTGATGCAAACAATACACATGAAAACAATAAGAAAGAAGGAAAGTTCATAGCAGTGTCTTACATATGTTATCTTAATAGACTTTTCTCTAAAGGTTTCTTTCATGGGATTCTTTCTTTGGGATTTAATGAGCATAATTTTACCCACTGCATCCAATGGGGGAAAAGGACATGTAACAGTATTTGAAGGTTTAAGCTCCAAACAGACGCACCAACTGCATCAATCAGAGGTGAAAACATACCAACTCTTTTGCCACGCGCTAACTGTTGGAAAATTTCTATGATTTAGCTAGAATAAAGATTGGAATATTTATGTATAAAGAAAGATTCGGACGATCGTTAATATAAGATAAATTTGTATGTTAGCATGATAAAAATATGCATAAATGTTAATTTAAGTACACGTAAATGATACTTTTTTCATGTGATCAATTTGAGATATAATTTGGCCGAACACTATAATCAATTTTTTCATAGTGTTTCTGAGAAAATATTTCTACTTGTTCAGCAACGTTATATGTTATGGAATGTGACCGCAAGCTTTTTTAAGATTTCCACTCGTTTAATGGTGTTTATGGATATATCTAAACTATACTAATTGTTTCTCTTTTAAGTTCTGCTTTAATTATCAAGGCAATGACCATAAGTCTCTTGTATTTTTTTTTTAAATTCTGTCTTTATACTTAAAATAATGGCCTTTGTTTGCATAAGTTGTCGATTGAATCTGCTAGTCTAAATTAATTTTATTATTTTTGAATTATGTCTCTGTGTTCAATAGCAGTTGCTCATTGAAAACACATCAATAGCAGTATGTCTGTGTTTCCATAGGCAAGCTGGTCTTGTGTCTTCTTTTAGAAGTATGATTTTTCTACATCTAAAAATATTCTCTTTGAATTATTCTAACGATTCTTTGTCAAATAGGAAATTTTGTTCCTTGATTGGGAAATACTTGATGCAATGGATACACATGAAAACAAAAAGAAAGAAAGTTCATAGCAGTGTCGTACATATATTATCTTGTAGACTTTTCTCTTAAGGTTTCTTTCAGGGGATTCTCTCTTTAGAAGTTAATGAGCATAATTTTACTCAATTGCCGCAAAAAAATGAAATAGTCAAATTAGCGACTTCTCCACGGCGGTCTCACATACTTTACAAGAGAGACGTATACAATCACGGGCTTACTGTTGGAAAGTTTCAATGATTTAGAATAAAGATTGGAATATTTATGTGTAAAGATATGGACAAGAATATAAGATAAATTTGTACATAATACAATTAAATATGCATAAATGTTAATTTAAGTACACGTAAATGATTTTTTTTTCATGTTATCAATTTGAGATATAATTCGGCGGAACACTATTATCAATTTCTATACCGCATACCATGTAACCATAGATTTGTTAATCAAATAATAATAAAAATATCAGTTTCATAATTGAAAATAATCAAGTTATTCATAGTGTTTCTGAGAAACTATTTCTACTTGTTCACAACGTCAAGCTTTTTTAAGATCTTCGCTCGTTTAATGGTGTTTATGGATTTAAACTATACTAATTGTTTGTCTTGTTTATGGATATAAACTATAAAATTATTTTATTTCTCCTGTGTTTTCCCCCATGATTTGTACTTATTATTTGAGATAAAAAGAATTAACATCTTTATTGAAATAAAGAGCTAGTGAGATATATTTACATATAAATTAGAAATCTATCTTAAGAAATTATAATTAAACTAATTGACAATTAGCTAATTAATAGATACATATATTAACTAATATATATAGATAATATGGTAATATACAAATAATATGGTAACGAATATATACAAATATTACTCTTCTCAAATTGGAACATAGATATTAATCATACTCAACTTTTTACAAAGATCGATAATCAACCCTAACCTCGTTTAAAGTTTTTGTGAAGATGTCCTATAGTTGTTCTTTGGTCTTCACATATCTTATAAAAATCAAACTTTGTTGAATTTTCTCACGAATAAAATGTCTATAAATTTCAATATGTTTAGTTTACTCATAAAACATAGAATTTGATGCAATATGATGAGCAGCACCACAGTTTGATCCCTATCTACGGGGCTATGGTGATCTCACTATCTACAATTCAATTAATTGACAAACTGTGCACACAAGGAGAAGCCCAAGATTCCTAGAAACAACCCTAGATTAGCTCACTCTAAGGAATCCAATCGCCTAATCAACATGGTCTCACTTACCAACAAATCGATTGCTCGCAGTGGTTCTCAGCAGAGAACAATGTCCACCAGCTGCCATTGGCGTCGGCCTCCTCCAACCTCCAATCTCTTGCCAAGGTCCGTGAAGAGGTGATCCAGTGAGAATATAAAGTGAGGAGTAAGTGAGGAGGGGAAACGGTTGGCTTCTGCGTGAGGAAAGGAACCACAAAGCTGCGGTTTTGGCAAAGAGAAGATGGGTTACGACATGAATGCGTGGCCGAGAGAGGAAAAGAAAGGGATATAAGTGGTGGTATATTTTGCAAATAAACCCTACAACTCCTTAATGTCTATGATATAGAGAAATACATACTATAGGTATCTATCAATAACTCAATAGGAAATGCATATATATAAAATCATACCCCGAAAATCTGATCCATCGACCCATTGTGTCTCCTCTCCAGTGTCAGCATAAACCGGATCTAGCATCGAAACTGATGGTGGCATCATCTGAACAGACTGCGATTGAATCATCTGAATTGCGATTGTCTGCATATGCTGAGGTGCTGGAAGTTCGACCGATTGGTGAGGCTGATGAACTATAGCTCTGCCCAACTGTTGAGGCTGATAAACTGCAAGCTGGTATGCTGGGTATGACTGATGAGACCCAGTCATAGAATACTGGAATGTTGCTGGTGCGGGGGCGTGCTCATGCCCAGACATACAGTAAATCTCAACTGGTGAGGGTACTGTCTACTGTTCTCGCGAGGAGGTCTGAGTTTCTCGGCCACCTCGCTGTGATCATAGCTGTTTTGATCGATCGCCCAGAGTGGTGTCCTTCACAGTCTCATGTTGTGCTTTCAGAGCACAATATCTACTCTGATGTCCTGACAACTCACAGTAGTAGCATACATTCTGACTCACGGGACACTTTGTCTTACCATGTTACCTAGACCCACACTCAAACAATGGAACCTATCTACGACCTACTTCCAGTTCTGCTAAGAAAAACGAGAAGACCCTGCTACACGCCCTATCTTCTAGACACGGAAATCTGCCTCGAAAGTACGCTGTGAACTCTGATTCCTACTATGCTTCCGTTCGGTGCTCTACTATCTTTGAGTCGTCACTGAATCATGGGTTGATTGCTTGCCTTTTTTATCACCATACACTTGCTGTTGGGTCGTCTCTATGAATAGTGCTCGGTCAAGGCCTCCCGATATGTAGTAGTTGTCAATCCTGATATCAATATCTGAATATAACTAGCGAGGCTCTGTATGAATTGCATCATCCACTTGCTGTCATCAACTACTACCTGAGGATAAAATTCTGCTAAGTGGTTAAATTCTGCATCATACTCCAGAACACTGCAATCTCCCTGTTGAAGGGCTAAAAACTCTTGGCGTTTGGTCATACGAAATACGATAGGATAATACTTCCACTCAAAGACCTCCTGGAATGAAGCCCAAGTAACCCGTTGCGCTCCAGTAATGGTCTTCTGTACATTTCACCATGTGACAGTCTGATCTCGAAGGTGATAAGCAGCTAACTCAATCCTCTCTAGGTCAGTGAGAGTCATGTAGCCGAAAGTACCCTCCATTGTCTTCAACAATGAGTGTGAAACACACGAATTTGGTCTTCCATGGAATAACGTGAAACAGACCTTCACGGACACCGCCAATAACAGAATTCGAGCTTTATCTAGAATCCAGCCTGCATGGGCGATGGGTACCAGTGGTGGCACTATTGGAACAATTGTCGGATATGGTGTGGTGGGCGCCAATGGTGGCACTGCTGAAATGATTGTCGGATACATCGGAAACACTCTCGATGGTAGAGGTCTCTACTCACCAAAAATGTCCTAGTGAGTCGATTCCTGGCTAGTCAGCTCCACTGTGGTGGATCTCTCTGGAAACTCTACCTCTTGACTCTTGTCCTTCATTGACCTCCCCCGTGATTATCGTTCACGACCACATTTACAAAGCGGAGATAACTCAATACGATGAGGCATACCTATTAACAGAACCAACATGTATTACTAAAATATATATCAACGAAAGTTATACCAACTTACTTGCTCGTCGCCTAAAAAAGTTCATCACCGCCAAGTCCCAATACAACCACATCGAGAAAACACGACTCCACAAAATTTGAGCATATACCCGAGCCCGGGCATCTGATACCCAAAAGAATTAATGGTATAAAAAAGGACTCCGCAAAAATTTGAAAAATCCCAAAACTCATATATAGACATTAGAAAATCCAAAATACAGAAACATAGAAGCATCATAAACCTCATAAAATTGGAGCTCTGGTAATTACCAAAATAACTCCGTAAAGTCCAAAGATACCCAAATTTCCTCGCAAAACCTTGCAATTTGGCTCTGATATCAACAATTATCACTCCCCAGGGCCCATGCTTGCCCGAAAACGAGCAGCATATCCCCTGTATGATGAACAATCTGAAGCTTGTCTGCATTACTCTCAATATAATATATAAGCACAGCCAACATGGCTGACATCAATACAGATAACATAATAAACAACCACAATCATGTAGTTAATAATAAACATAATAAACTCCGTAAAATAAGGCGAAAAAGCAAAATTTCACAAAAATAAATATCAGTCCATTAAAGAAATAAAAACAACGACATGCCCACTAAGGAACATATGAAACAACTCCAAAAAGAAAATACTCGCCGCTAAAGGATGGGCAGATGGATTCTCTTCTAGCGGCATGAGTCGCGAGTATTAACTACCTGAACCAAAAATAAAAACATGGGGTGGTGAGTCCGAGTGGACTCTACATGTATAAGGATAGATAAATATATGGTAATAAACAAGATATAACAAGCAAAAAGAACAATGGTATATAATCTCCGGAATATAGAGCAAAATTAATATCTATATGCATAAACATACCTGACATCTATATAACATGCAAGGGTATGATTAGAAAATCTCCATGATATATCAATATGTTACTCGTAATACTGAGCAAATTAAATTCGGATCATAAACAAGTGCAAATCATAATCCATATATGCATGTCAATCAAATATAACAAATCATAGCTTATACAAATGCAACAACCATAAAAAAAGAGTAATGATACGCACAGTGAAAGTGAATGCCTCAGTGAAAACTTTGACCGTCAATCGATGGCACGTCCGACGTCCGATCGTCGATCGGACACTACCGGCGGCCTTCGGCCGCCGCCCCGAACCAAACTATACCCTGGGGGGCACGGTGAACCCGTCGGGGATCGCCACAATTGCGATCTCGCATCATTGACCGTCGATTTCGACGGGTTCACCATTGTCGACGATCCTGACGAGTTCACCGTCCTCCTAAGGTATAGTTTGATTCGGGACGATAATCAGAGGCCGCCGGTGGTGTCCGATCGACGATCGAATATATACACATTAACTACATGTCATTCACTATAATTTTCACTCTCTCAAATTCACTCTTTAAATCATTTCCCTAAAAAAAATATCCAATTCATAATATGCACATGATGCAAGGACTTAATCTGGACACACTCTAACTATTGCTACATTGGGAAGTCCGATGGACAAGATATAAGCGCCCAACACTTGTCATGAATATGTAAAAAAGCCAAACACCTGTGGCTATAAAATCTCAAAAGCACCTGGAGACTCTTAGTAGTTGGGGGTGTCAACCGTCTGCTCACAACTCTAGTCGAGCATAGCACAACAGAAAATATGACCGACGACCCATCTCAACCATAAGTGAGCTAATGGTCATTAGTATATGCAAACCATGCAATATGATGTATGATACCAATATGCACAACCTCAACCAAGTCAACCATCATGCAATCAATATCAAATACACATATCTAATTAATACCAAAATAAATGAACATGTAACTAATCTATTGGGTAAGGTATATCTAATGCAAGTCACATCCTAGATATGTCACATGATGGTTCTAAAGTGCTCGCGTACAAGCGATACTCTATAGATTTGAGAAAATAATAGATAAGACTGTATAGATGAAATTTTGAATAACTCAAAGGGAAATACAAGCAAAATTGAGTTAAGATAAAGCAGCTTACTTAGACAACAAAAATAGTTATGCATTTAAGATAAAATAATTTACAAAATCAAGAAAGAAGTACTCACCTCGTAAATATAGTGTGAGTATCAGAGAGAATCTCCCGTCTAAGATATCCAAAGGTCAATCAGTGTCTTATATCAAAAGACATATATTTAGCTACGTACAATAACACATGATACCAAGCTAAACACACTGCCCTAGTTAATTAGGGCCAACCTAATTACGTGTTCATTTAATTAATCGTAATTTAATGATTAGTCAATTAAGTTTATCATTAACCCATTTAGGATCGACCCCAACTAAGGGTTAATCACCGAGTTAACCCCCAACCTCGCAAGCTATGAATTTACAACTTGAGGTTAACCTCAATCTAATCCAAATGAAGATTAGACTCAACATGTAACTCACGGTGAAAACTTACTAAATCAATAGGAATTTACCTAATCCCTATATGATAAAGGTTTTGATTAGAATACATGTTTTGCATGGCACAAAGTATCTACAACCAAAATCTGAGTAAATCATCCCCATGACACAAACAAGACCATTCATTACAAGGAAAGCTCATAAACCAGCAACCTACAACCCAAATTGAAGCTATAATACATCATCACAGATTTGATATACAAGATTGACCACAAAGGATTCAAGATCTCATTATCTACCATTCAATTAATTAATGAGGTTAGATAACGTCGAACATGGGGTGACCGGTCCTACCCTACAAAAATTTTCCAATGGTCGTTAGGATAATCGAAAAGTACTCACGGTGAGCGATCCAAAAGCTCAACATCCCACAGTTACGCACCCCAATCAAATGAAGGTGGCCTGAAAAAATGAAGACCCGAGGCACCTTTAGTGGTTGTGCTTTTATGTATTCTCATTAACGCTCGTGTTAATCTCGCAAGGCGTGAGCATCTTCTCCCCGTCACTGTCTTCATAGGTTGTGCTTTGGTGACTCACCATCCGCATTGTTCTCTTCCGGAACATGCCACATACATGTCATATCACAAATATAAAAGCATTATTAGAATATCTCCGGTTAAACCTCTCAATTAGCTGTTTTTTCAATATCATCACAAATATAAAAAAAATCTACTATTCTTTTATAATATCTCTATATAATTTTTATTTAATATTTTAATTAATTATGAATTTTAATTTAATTTATTTATAATTAATAAATTTATGATTTTTAATTTTATTTAATTTATAATTTCCATTTAATATTTAATTAATTTATGAATGTTAATTTAATTATAATCATTTATATATTTTTTTAATTTATCGAAAATATTTATTTTCAAAGCTAAAAATATAACTTTATAATTATTACTAATAATAAAATTAAATAGTATAATTAAATACTTTATAAAACAATTCATTTTAAATTATTTTGAAGCGTCACATGCAAAATTTATTTTATCATTAATGGTTAGCTCCACCTTCAAAAGAAAAAAACAGGTTTAAAATATCAAATATGCTCTTAAACTAAAATTTTAAACTTCAATGATTGGAGTTTTTTTTTAGCTTTTCACAAACCTCTCCAAGACCTTACATTGGAGATGTCCTAAAAAGAAAATTTCGCTTTAAAGATTAATTATAAGTTTCCACTAAAACTTTATCAGAAAATTAACTCAGCACCTGGTTCCCTTGTAACAAATAGTTAGTATGACACACACACACACACACACATACACACATATCTGTAGGAAATTAAATGGAGTTCCTCGCTCTCAGATATATATCGAAGCTAGCTAGCTTTCGCTGGAACAAACCCTTTTTCTTCTCTCTTTTCTTTTCTTTCTTTCTTTCCCACAGTCGACTTTCACTAGAACAAATAGTTTCTCTCTTTTTCACATGTAATTAATCTCCAACACACATATCTATACTATACATATACATATAATCTTCAACGCATGTAGATGTAGACGTAGAGGTAGGCATAGATCCTTAATTCGATCGACAAACCATATATATATGCAGTGAATTAGCAAAGTGTTGCCAAAAGGAATTAAGCTAATTTAATTAATGAGGCAGAACGATCCCAAAAAGAGCTTGCAAGAAAGCCGATAACGCACTTGAAGCAAGCACAACAGCTGCCGATGTACCCCACTTTGTTGGTTTCGACGCCTCATTATTATTACTATAAGCAGCTTGTTGGTTAATGGAACCAGAAGCTACAGGTGGTTGATCATGAGAGTAGTGTACAGGCCGGGGTGGGAAGGAAGGCTGCTCATAGACATAGTTATTAGGAATAGGATGATGATGATGATGATGATCATAGAAATTAGGAGGCGGTAGTTGGTATGGAAACGTCAATGGTTGTGCATGGTAAAAGTTGTTGTGCTGTGGTAATTGCGAGAAAGGATTTGGGGGCTGCTGATCATAGTGAGGATATTGATGATAGAAATTAGGAGGCTGTGATCGGTATGAATACCTCAACGGTTGTGCATGTGGTTGCCAAGGATTTGGGGGCTGCTGATGATAGTAAGGATATAATTGATGACCGAAATTAGGAGGCGGTTGTGCATGATAAACTTGTACGTTGCCATACATGTTGTGCTGTGGTTGCCAAGGATATTGGAAACCGCCGGCTAGCTGTTTGTCACGTTTGTAGTAGTGATCATGGTTAGCAGCCGGAGCAGGAGAATTAGATGATTTCTCCTGACCATGGCCATGGCGATGGCCATGGATTAAGAAATAACGGTAAACATCCTCTGCACATCTCAAATGGATATAGAAGATCCGCGGCTCAGTGGCGTAGAAGGGCGAGCCATGCAGTGGATTTCTACAAACGCAGCATAAGGCCTCCTCGTCATCAGGAGCTTCCTCCACCAGCACCGCCTTCATGTACGTGCTGCCATTGAAGAACTCGACCACCTTGGCGCTGTTGCCTGCAGCCATTAGCTAATTAAGCCTTAGGCTAAGGTAATTGTCTTCGATAAATATCTAGCTAGCTAGCTAGCTTGTTGGAGCTATATATATAGAAGAGATATATGGATTGATTAATTCATGAAACCACACTGATTATTTATTTATTTATTATAAACTCTCTATTTCCTAGCTAGAAATATCCATTATATTCTCTAGGTAGAAATTGCTACTCTATTTCCTAGTCCATGAGACCATGACTATTCAATATTGCAGACTTTGATTTGGCATAACGACCTGTTGTGTTTGACCAAGTATTTATCTTGCAACTAGAGGCCTATGCCAAATCATAATTAAGATCTATGGTTCAAATTTTCTAGATGGTATGGTAGAAAGAATTAGTCGTCCCTTCTTTTTGTCGATTAGTTTGTTATCAATTAATACTTGCTTTTTTTTATTAAGTCAACTTCTAAGTCCTTTCTTTTTTCGATCAGTTTATTACCCATTAATGCTTGCTTTTTTATATGAAAATTTAAATAATATAATATTATAACATTTCATAGAATATACACTTCTGCCTTGTAAATACATTTCTATCCTTTCAAAATAAAATTAATATATCATGATACACGGAAATTAAGCTATAGCTAATAATTGAATGTGCCTTTTATGAGATAATTCATAGACCATACATATTGAAATCATATATCATTAATATTTTTGTTCTTTCTTTCTCTTATCCTTCCATTTATCTACATCTCTTTATTTTTGCTTCACAACCCAACCCATAAATAATATTTTTTAGAGAAAAGATTTTAGTTGCAGTTGCTGCATCTATATGATTGATCCACTCATCTCATATAGTGACTGTTTCTTGGGATGTATTCTTTTTTAAAGGGGCACGTATTCTTCAGGACTCAAACTTGATATTAAATTAACGATTCTAATATTAAACTTTTAAAAAAAATATAATCCCAAAGTTGGGTATTTACTTTTTTTCCGTCTCAAATTTTAAAAGTAATAATTTTAATATCATGCAATGGGAGGTACCTCAATTCTTTATTTTTTAAAATTATGATTGAACATTATAATCCAATTGAGAAGGTGAACCTTAAGGGTTTTTTATTTTTAATTTTTTTTAGCTTGAACACTATAATTTAATTAGGAAAGTGAACCTTAGAGGTTTTCGATTTTTATTTTTTTAACTTAAATGCTATAACTTAATTGGGAAAATAAACTCTAAGAGTTTTCGATTTTTAATTTTTTTTAGCTTGAATATTTTAACCCAATTGGAAGGTAAATCCTAGACTAAAATAAAAATAAAGTATTAACTTTGAGATTAAAATAACTTTTCAAAAGTTTGGTACGAGAGTCACCCATTTAATATCAAGTTTGATATCAAAAATATATTTTCCTCATTGTCTAAATTATAAGACTTAAATATCATAGTATAAAAAGAATATAATTTTATATTTTATTTTGTTAGATTAAAATGATACTTTAGTTGACCAGATAAATAAAAATGTAAAAATGTAATAAATACTATAACGATTTATAATTTAAGAGGCCATTAAGCCAATTTCATAATTGGTTTGATATTTCCCACCACAACTCCATTCGTTATTTTCCTTTTCTTTAAAAAAAAGAGAAAATTTGTCAATTCTACACTCGATTATTGAATATTCTTATGTTATTTCATGAAAACAACAAAAAGATATTAAAAAATATATTCTATAGCTTCTTATAATATAACTTGTGAAATAATAAAAGCCAGGTCATTTTTAAAGCAACCTCTAATATTTACCATTTTTAAAAATATCCTTTAAGATTTAAGTAATATCAAAATATACAATAATTTAAAAGGATAGTTAATATGTTAAATACTGAATTTTATGAGGTTGAAAAGGTAAATTTTGAAAATTTAGTGGCTTAGTTGTAATTTTTCGAACTTGGTGGGTTTAGTTGCAAATTGCCAAAAGTAAATATAAACCCTAAATCCTCCCTATATGTTCCTATTCCCGTCTCATTTTCCCTCTTCTACCGTTTCTTTCTCCTCGACGCCCCACGCCGCGCGACGGTTCTCCACAGCGAGCGCCGCCGATCGCAACCCCACCCTTTCTTTCTTCCTTCTTCTCCACTTCCCTTCTTCTTCTGCCTTCTCCGACGCGCAAGAATAGGGCGTCGCACGCCCGTGCGTCGACTGCCGGCAGCCCCTGTTGACGAGCGAAGCCGACGATCCTTCTCCTGCGCCGAGTGGTCAGAATTGGAGGATATCAAGGGTTCGGTTGGTGCTTGTGAAGAGTTTAGGCAGGATCAGGGTTTGAGCGAGATCCTTTGAAAGGGTTTCGGCTGTGAGCAACCAAGGTAAGGGTTGTTTTTGTAGCAAATTCGATGTGTAATTTCTGTTGTTGATTTGTTAAACTCACAACCCTAATTTTCATAAATTGGAGTTGGGTTGATGATCTGTGGAAGACTGAATTTGGGTTAATTGATGTTTTCCTTTGGTTTCCTGCCGTAAGATAGCTAAGTAGGGTTGCGTGTAAGGACAAATAGGCTGTGGAGTTGGGTAGCAATTTATCATTGTTTTATCTTGAAATCACAGTCCTAGTTCTGAGAGTTTAAGGTTGACATTGAATGTTTCACCGATTGTAAGGGGGTTTGTGGTTTGGTGTTGTTGGATTGGTTTAGTCTAGTCTGTGGCAGTGAGTTTCAGTTGAAAATTGAAGCGTGAAGTTGTGAGTAACATTTAAATGTTTAGCTGTGTTATAAATTTATACCGTGGGTTAGGTTGTGGTAGACTTTATATATATCCGTTCGTTTTGGGAATTGGATTCATAATAGTTCTAACCATTATATGAGTTAATTAAATAGGTATTACAGTTAAGATTTATCCTAAGCAGATATAATATTTCGTTTAGCTAATTTATTAATTCTGTAAATAGCTAAACGATGTCATTGATACAGGACATTGATTCGGACGCGTTCGATTGATCGTGGAAGGTCTTCGTTCACGAACTTCTATAATAAAGGCGGGTACTTCTCCTTTGTACTCGAGTAGTTCTTTTACCTTAAAGCATGACTAGTTATGTCTTATAGGTTGCTTGACCTTGTTCTTTGTCGTTATTTAAAACATCGCCGTTGAGACTTACTCTTCGTTGATCTTTGAGTATTCCAAATTCGTATCCGTACATTCCCTGTTGGTTTTCTTGTTCTGTAAAGTACTGCTTGTACGCGAGTACTTAGAAGTCCATTAAACATAGATAGGTTTATTTGACATTAGAAATATCCTACCTAGTAGTGTAGGCGCATAACCGTTGGTTTTCGATTTCCGGTTGGTTGTATCGATGCATGTTTTACTCGTTGGATTTTATTGCATCGTTGTTTCTCCGGTTGTTCGTGCATCGTATATCATGCACCATACTTGCACGTTGCATACTAACGACTGTTGGCTTACATTTGGTTAAGCCGTCGTTAGTCATATTGTTGCTCGATTCACTCAACCACAGGTTGTCATTGTAGTGGTTAGAGTGCGAGTGTTTGTCCTGTCATGCCAGACAGTGACACCCTCACTGTTATTTTAGAGGGATGAGCTGTTGGTAGCTCACCCTCACCGTTGTTGTTTTTCGAGGGATATATATTGTAGCTGTTGATAGCTCCCCCAATGTACCGGGGTCTGGAGTGTGTGCTCCCCAGCATCCTGTCCACTCAACCACGCCTTATGTGGTATTATTGTTGTTGTTGGTTATTGTTGTTGTTGGAGTGGTACAGTTGTCACAGCCCTACCCACTCGGTCACACAGATGGGATGTGTTGACGGCTTGACTGGCGTCAGGGGTGACACATGTCATTGCATCATGTGCATACGTATTTCTTTTATGCATTTGCTTGTGTTTGATGCACTTATATGAGCTATGATTGTTGCACATGTATGACATGCATGTATATCTTGATATTATTGTTATTGAGTTGTTTTATACATGTTTAGTCGTTATTCGGACTTTATACCATGTCGATTGATATATGTTATGCATGATTAGATAAATTCTATAATTCTTATGGACTGTACACTGTTGAGTTCTCTACTCTGTTTATCCTTATTATGCCATGCTTATTTGTCTACTCATATACCCGCAAAGTCCGCCCGGACTCACCACCCCTGCTTCCCTTTTTGTTGTTTCAGATAGCAGGTAGTGGTATTGCTTGGAGCCAGGAGATGATCCAGTTGCCAGTCCCCAGTGTCGAGTTGAGCTAGTCTTCCGTATTTGGTTTAGCGATTCTATTTCGGTATTATGTTAGTTTTCCGCACATTTCATTTGTTTGACAGTTATCGGATTGATTTTGTTACTATTACGACAGAGACTTTTGAGTTCTCGTGGTTATGATGTTCTTTATTGGTTTAAGGTGGCTGAGCCACCTATTACTATTTTGTGTCGATATAAATTGCGTGGGTGTGTTCATTTGTTTATTATTGTGATGCCAGCCGCTTGTGGCTGAGCTATATTGGTGAGATATATGTATTATTGTTCCATATTGTCCGCCGTACAGGGGAGATGCTATCCGATTTTCGAGGAAGCATGTGCCTCTGGGGGCGTGACATAATATTAATCAAATATTAAAAGGTATTTTAGAAAAGCTGATAAAAATGTTTGTGATATTTTAAAAATTACTCGATAAGTAATTGAGACCGAGTGAGATTCAATTTATTAACAAGGACATAAGTTCACTTTAAATTTCTAAACTTATCATATTAAATCATTAATGAAAAGAAAAAATGAAACCATAAAAATCAAGGAACTAGCTCTATTATTTATTACGAGAAACCTATCCATGTCCTTGCAAAGCCCCAAAACTTAAAATTTCTTCTTATTTTAAAAATCTAAACTTGCAGTATGGTTGTTTTTTAACTACATGCACTCGACTCTTAAGCGAAAGTAGTATTTCCTAGTCTACTATCTATTATTTCTTGATCTTTTTTTGGATACTTGTCATAGATATCACATCATAATTTCCTATTCTAAATCTCGTCACTTCTTATAATATCTTTTTAAGCAAAACCATCTATTTTCCATCGAGTTTGCCTCCCTATACAATTTCAGCATTGATATTGCCCAGTCAACCTTGATCTCCCATACTCTACCATCTGGTCTATGAGTTAGGAGGCGCTTGGTACGTGGTATTTGAGCTCTGCAAAGGGAAAGGAAATCAATCCGTCCGTTTGGTTCAATGGTATAATTACGGAACAGTGTTTTGATTACGCTATTTGATGTATTCATCCATTCCACCCGATTTTGGAGGGAATGAAAAACTCCAAGCGCCAGCTAGCAGAATACAGTTTATATTTTTAATTAAATAGAATATTATATGTAATGAATGAGATGAGATATTAATATTGATTCCTTTATAGGTAAACCCAACACCATCAATGGTAATGGTAATGTTTACACAGTCCTAATCAAACACCACTTTGTAATCAATCATACCCATTCTCATTCCCCACCTCAATCAATCCCATTCTCATTCCCATTCCTCCGTTTGAACCAAGCGCACCCTTAATTTGTTTGCATACCTCGCTCCACAACACTCAACTCAGCATAGCAAATATTTCAAACTCCTCCTTTGATACCATCATCGCTAAATAGAATTCTCAATCCACAAAGGAAGCCATATGACCCTCGTTCAGAAAGCCCCAAAATTGATTGTATTTCATACATGTCGAAGCATCAGATAGAACATTATGCAGTGACTTGTAGTCCCACTATGAAAGTTGCATAAACGGCCTCCATCAGGACATGATGAGCGCTTAGATTCTATGTTATAGGAATAATATCTTTAGCTGCCCGCCACAAGAAGATCTGGACTTTTGGTGGAATTTGGAGCCACCATATAAATTTTCACCATGACTCGGTCAGATGAGAGGATTGGAAAGGAAGTGGCCTCAGTGAATTCTTCTCCATTAGATACCCAACTTTAATTATATATAAATCTCTTAGACTTCCCTACCAAAATATGATATCCTTCTCTCCTTTGCGATTCAACTGTATATTAAGGATTGTGATAACCTCTTGGACCGCAAAATTCATGCGAGCATCATGTTCATCCCACAAACCTTTGTTTGTGATGAAGCTTGATACTCAGTCATTGGTTCCATCGATGCATTAAGCATGCTTTTAAAGGAAGAAATTCCTATTCCCCACTAGTCAACACAAGCCTTTCTAAATTAGATCTCTAGCTCATAGCAACGACCTACAGACATAGAAGGGTTTGACCCAAGAGTAGCTCCCATAATATTTGAATGCTTAAAGTACCTCCCATGCAATACCCGGGCCACCAATGACCGTGGAGATTGAACGATCCTTCATACATGTTTTGGCAAAAGATATTTGTTAAATGATATAAGATCACGGAAACTCATTCCTCCACGTCCTTTTAGTTTGCATAATGTTGTAGAGGATCGTAGGCTCGGATAGAGGGGAGAGGGGGTGAATAGCTCGTCACCCCAAATCACTTGCTCTTCCTGTAAGGTTAGTTACGCTAGTGGAAATGTAAACTAAACAATTAAGAACAATGCTAACACTTAACCTTTTATGTGATTCGAAAATTACTAAGTTTCATGGATTCTAGTTTTTGATTAAACATGCAAATATTATTTTTCAAATATTTAATTTTCTTTGTAGCCTTAAATAAATCATCATTAGTGCTAGAAATGATTTTGGCCAAGGTACTAGTGGGTAGATTATATACCTCACTTATCGAGACGTCCGAATCCAAAGTTTAACCTCCCCCTTCACTTAAGTTCCCTTCATCTTTACTTGAGCTCTTTCCTTCTTCATCTTCGGATGTCATGGAGGCAATGTCTTCAATTCACATTAAGAAAAAATGGGGCACATGATGTTCTTTCTCTTCCGATGATGACGACTCATCTCATGTTGCCTTTAAATTTTGAACTTTCTTTCAATTTTCTTTTGCTTTCTTCTTTTCTTCCTTCTTTTTCCCTTCCTTCTTCTTCAAAAGAGGACACTCATCCCTCATATGTCCTTCCCCTCGACAATTATAGCATATGATCATGGTTGTCCTACTCTTGCTTCTTGAGCTTTTCTTACCATGAGATTTGTTAAATGAAAAATGTTTAAAAACTTTTCTCAATTTTCTTACTATATATGTCTCATCATTACTCCATTGAGGCACTTAACTCTTCCGAATCGGATAATGAGACCTTCTTTTTCTTCCCTATTTCATTGTTTGCCACAAGGACTATTTCTTTTGGTTTGTAGACTTCTACATCCAATCCTTCAATCCAAGTTTCATGGAGCTCCATGGTTGAGAAGAATTCATCAAGAGAACTTTTCTCCAGATCCTTGGATATATAGTATGAGTGCACCATTGAACTCCAATTTGTGGTTCTTGGGAAGACATTGATGGCTTTTATCAAGATATCTCGGTTAGAGAGTTGCTCACCTACATTTGTTAATCCATTTAAATTTTTATTAATTTTAAAATGTAAATTAGATACCTTTTCTCCTTTATCAAGCTTGATGTTGTTGACTTGAGATCGGAAAAGGACTCTCTTTGCCAATGTTGCTTTTGATATGTCTTTATGAAACTCTTTTAGCTTATCCCACAAATCCTTGGCACTTGTATAGCTTTCAATCCTTGTTATCTCTTGTTAAGGAAGCACATTTAAAAGATGATGCAAGATTTTTAAATTTGCTAAATGATCATCCTTTTGTTTCATGCTCCACCTTATATTTTCAAGTGACTTGTTTTCTTGATCCCTAGACACTTCAAAATCGTTTTTCATAATTAATATGATATCAAAATCGGTATCAAAGAATACCTCCATCCTTTTCTTCCACCAAGAGAATTATCCTTCAAATTTGGGTGATTAGATGTGTGAGTCGGCCATTTGATGAGAATTTGATCTTCTCGGCGATTAGTCCGTTGAAGGGCGACTTCATGCTCTGATACCAATTGTAGAAGATTGTAGGCCTGACTAGAGGGGGGATGAATAGCTCGTCACCCCCAAATCGCTTGCTCTTCCTACAAGGTTAGTTGCATTAGCTGAAATGCAAACTAAACAATTAAGAACAATGCTAAGACTCAACCTTTTACGTGGTTCGAAAATTGCTTGCTCCTACTCCACGGCATGTCCTTGAAGTGGACGAACCCTCAATCCTTTGATGGATTAGTCTTCAACAATTTCTGGCTAAGCTTTCTCCTTCTCGGTGGAGAATAACCTCTCACAATGTCTCTCTTCCCTTTACAATATGAGAATTAGGGTTTGAGGAAGAGAGTGAACTTGGAAGCTTTGAGCACTTGATCAAAAATGTTTCTCACTGAAGAGCTAACATTTCTCAAGTCTCAAAGCTCCCCTTTAAATAGAGGAGATAGTTGTTAACAAAACAGCTCAGCCCCGACACTAGTCGACTAGTGCCAACACCAATCGATTGGTGCTCAGCCAACAGCTAGCCAAACTACTACTTTTCAAATAGACCAACCGACTGCTTTCAGACCAGTCGACTGATCTTACTGTTCAAAACTAACAGAAGGTTCAGTTGACTGGTGTCCCTGTCAGTCGACTGATCCTTTTACATACTCACACTCATTCTCTCTAGAGCTATTCTTTGAAGTTCTCTTCCTTTGGCTCTCATTCCTCGGATGCATTCAATCCCACGGCTTGTCCCGATGCAATCTTTTGCATATGCCTTAAAGTCTGCTTCCGTCGGCTCCACTCCGTTGCTCCTTGTCTAGCGGTCCCTCGGATGCGCCATCTTTCACCGACTTCAAGGACCCAAGTACTAGGATGAGATCTCCCATATGTCTGTTTCACTAAATCCTGCATGACTCAAATACATATCAAATCAATATGAAAATCTAACTTAATCATATTGGCACACACATCAAAACTCATGATCTATCCGATCAAACCTGAGTCGATTGCACCAACAAATGCATCCCATGATGATCACATCACGCCCCTCTTGGCAGCTTTATCCTTTCACCAAAATTTGACACAAGCCTGCTCGATACGCTGACAAATAGACACAGGAAGCCTAAAGCATGACATAGCATAAGAGAGCATTGTCTGTGACACCGATTTGACCAACACTTCTAGTCCCCCCATCGAAAAAACCTCCTCGACCAGCCCTCTATTTTTTTGTAAACCTGCTCCCCTGAAGCCCTTTGTGTCATAGAGAAAAAGTCGAAAGCCCCAAACATATATCATGACACCACTTCCATTGAGAGTATGGCCTTATGTTGTTTATAGAATTCTCTGAGGTACTTGGGCTGACGGTAAGTGCAAATTTTTCATAATTGACTAACTATTCGGCAATCCTCTCTAGTTGCCCGAAAGAATACCAGGTGCCCCCACGGGCTGGATCAGCTGGTTAAGACACTCGCATTTGAAATGGAGGTCGTGGGTTCGAGGGTCGACAGTATGAACGAGGGGTGAAACCTCGGCTGCTGTTTAAAAAAATCCCTCGCGCCTGGGTGTCTTGGCCTGCCCAGCATTCACCGTGATTTACCCCCTCTGGACACTTGTGGGGCAGAGACCAGAGGGCCGCTGGGTTGGCGGTTCCAACCTTTTGAAACCGAAAGAATACCAGGCCATCATCTACAAAGGATAAATGGGATACCATTAGGTTTGATGTCACCACCTTCACCCCCTTGAAAAGATGTACATCAATAATAGAATTATTGAGATAAAAAGAGAAAGTAATAGAATTAACACATCACATAATCAAATTAACCCATTTATTTGCAAATCCTATTTTGTGCATAAGTGCCTACAAAAAACTCCACTCAACTAGATTATAAGCCTTACTCATATCAAGTTTTAACATGGCATAACTTGACTTAGCCTTCCAATTGTTCCTTATCCAGTGCATACATTTGAAGCCCACAATTACATTATCTAGAATAGATCTCCCAAGCACGAAGGCGCTCTAAAAACAATCCACAACTATATTCATGATGGGTCTTAGTCTATTAGTTATGTCATCACGTGACACAATCTTGTAGCAAGTGTTACACAGGCTGATCGGCCAAAAGTCCTTGACGGACTTTGGCTCTTAGACTTTAGGAATTAAAGTAATGGTAATAGAATTTCATTCAAAAATATCCCTCTGATCATTTAGGATAGCTAATGTCACATCGATAATATCTACTTCGATGATTGACTACAGTTTCTGATAGAATACAATTGTAAATCCATCTAGGCATGGCGCCTTCATTGGGTGCATATTAAAGACTGCTCTATGTATTTCTACCGCGGTGAACGGAATATACAAGTTCTTATTTAAGTTTTCCCCTACCACCTGATCAATAACTTTCACCATTGATTCAATATGTTGTTGAGACAGGTTAGAGGAAGCAAATAAAAATGTGAACTCCGTAATAGTTTGTGTGATACCTGCTAAATCAGAGCACCACTCATCCCTTGAATTTAACAACCCTTTAATAAGATTAGTGTACTGTTGGGTTGAGGCCATTGAATGAAATAACTTAGTATTCTGATCACCATTCTTTAACCAATTTACTCTGAATATATGCTTCTAGTGAATTTCTTCCTACGCCAACAATTTTCCTAACTCCTTCTCTATCTCTGAAATGCAGAGTAATTCTCCTTTGCTTCATGCGAGCTTAAAGTGCTATTCAACTCCATGTGCAGCCCAAGGATCTTCCGATCAAACTGATCAAAGTGAGCACTAGCCCAACCTCGAAGAATACCACTGCATTTATTGAGCTTGGTTGGAAGACCCTCATTCCCCTTAAGTCTTTCCCACATTTGTTGAAATTGTTGGTGTAGTTTGCATTAATGATTATCAAACTCAAGTTTTGATGTATGACAAATGGTTAAAGTTAATTAGAAGTTATATTTGTCTAACCTTGTTACAAAGTGCATGTGTAGGATTAAAAGGCTTAGAACCTGACACTAGGTTGAAACTCAGGTTGGTTGAGACTTGACGAGAAGTCCAGTTGGATCTGCGAAACCTAATAACTGGCTGAAGTCTAGGCAGAGCCGGTCCTTATTGTCTAAAGGCCCTGGGCGAAATTATAAATTATGCCCTAATTTTATCTTTTAAATATTACTTTGCTGTGATGAAGAGAAGGGCAAGGTCTTGACTAATTAAAAATGAAATCAAATAAGTCAAAAATTATATATATCTTAGATTTGGTATCGCTAAAACCAATTTGATTTCCATGACTCATCAAGAATGAAATGATAATTAAAGTAGAAATGATAATAGTGTCTTATAAATTATACGTTGAGAAGTGACATGAAATTTCCTTAAAAGATGATTAAGAGCCACCACAAAACACGGCAAAAAAAGTTTATGTAAACTTTGTCAATTTCCATTAGATGAAAGCAACCAAGCATGCAAGAAATGTGGAATTAAAACTTAAAAGTATCTACTTTACATGAATTATATCCATTTCATTAAGAAATCTTATTAGTTCCTCTCCTTTCATAATACTAGAAGATGTCTCCTTTCATAATACTAGAAGATGTTTGCATAAAATCTAAATTAGATAAACAAGTAAAACTAGGTTGAATATACAAGACTATATTGGTTTAGAGAAAGTAAAGCAAACTAACCTGTAAAACTTATAGCAATATGTTCTTTTAACTCTTGCATGTGTCAACTCATTGCATACTGAGTACAACATCAATCAGCCAGCATTCTAACATTCTCCAATAGCTTACAGATGCATATGGCAATCTCCTAGTCAATCTTTCCTCAAAGATATGAAGTCATGATTATGAAAGGATGCATGCTTATGAAATGATGAGATCAACTAATGGTAGACTTACTTGTGACCATTCAAGCTGCAAACAAGGTGTCCATGCTCCATGTCCCACAATTTAATCGTAGAGTCGTAAGACGCACTGCAATCGTGTCAAAGTTATCGGTAATGTGATCCAAGGCGTAACATCATTGGTGACCATTCTATGTTAAGGTTCACAAGATAGTTTTAAGACGTAAAGCTACAAAAAATAAGGTTGTTCATAAGGAAAGAGCCACCATCCAAGGCGTACCACCAGTAGCAAGTAAAGAGCCACCATCCTGCTAGACAAATAAATATGAAAGTAACATCAAACGGTGTTCATAAGGAATCACAGAACACTTCTAGGGCAGCAACATCGCTCAAATCGAATCATAACAACTGCAGTGATAAAAGAAAACATATTCAATAGTTAAAAACAGAAAATTGGAAAACCAGGTGTGCCCAAGATACCAAGCTTACTTTCCAGTCTAGGGTAGTGGCATCACGTTAATGGTCATTTTGCACTCAAAAATACACTAGACACCACAAAAGCCATAGATATGGTTTTCAGTTTAAAATATTAAAAGATACATTATTGAGGATAACAATGAGATTTTGACGAGGTGTCAAGACCATAGTTTGCAAAATCGCGATCCTGGATCGTAGGATCGTACGATCCTAGATCACAAATCAATCCAGAAACGTGCAGAATCGATTTTCGCAGCAGGATCGGTAGGATCGTAGGATCATAGGATCGGACAGGATCGTACAGAATCGTATAGGATCGGAACAGGATCGGTGAAAGTTTTAAAAGGTCATAACTTTTGATTCAGATTCAACCACGTGATGTATAATATATGAAATCGAAACTCATTCAAAGATCTATAGTTATTTTTAAGGTTAAATTTCAAAAAATATTATTTAAAGTCATTTCAGAGGCCTAGAAGATTTTTAATCTTTTTATTATTATTTTTTTATCTTTTATAGAGTTAGTGTTAGAGTTTTAAGATTATTTAAACATCTGTTTACTTATTTTTAAGTTAGTTTTTTATCAATAATATTATATTATATCTTTTTCCTAAAATGATAAATTTTTAGATGTCTATTATCTAATAGGTTGACAATTAAATTGGATTGTCTTGTAATCAATGGAATATTTTTGAAGTTGAACGTGATTATTATCATTACAATGTTAATAGAAATTGTATCTTCTTTCATTTTAAGGGTTTTTACTAGGATCGTACGATTTTACGTTCCGATCCTGATCGATCCGATCCTGATCCCAAATCGATCCTGTGTAAGATCGCGATTCTACGAACCTTGGTCAAGACTAGAGAAATATGATTATAAAAATTAATAATAACAAAGAACCTCTAAATCATCCTAATTATCCTTTCCATATAGTGTCATCAAAGTTATAAGTGTGTAGAACGTCACATTTACAATTATTTTTTTGGATAACCTATAACCACTATTATCTCAACATCCTCCATGGTACTAATTTAGCTTTATAAACGCAGAACAGTGTAGCTAAAAGTACTTCTAATAGGCTCATATTTATGCTCTGAATAAGAAATTCTCACCCAGATACAAGAAGTGAGCCAGCTGGGCTCCATGCACAAGCATATATCTAAGGAAAGATGTAGCAAAAAGTAAGAATATTATCCAAAATGAAAACTTGAAAGTCAGCATGGAACCAAACCTCAGAACTATGTCCTTCCAAGATGGTCACTTCAGAAGGCGAGATCTCACAAGCAAAAGATTGTGAACTAGGTGTGTTGTCCATTTGTTTTGGTCCTACAAGAATAAAAACGACAAGCTTTCACTATTCTTGGAGATCTCCACCTCTCGATTCCATGTCCCGTTGGTAGGGTCGACGACGAAGCGAAACGCTTGGAGGCGTTCTAGTTTGGAGGAGGGTTCGACGGCGAAGCCCTAGCTTGGAGACGCAGCCAGATTGAACAGCAGGAGGGCTCGTCGACGAAGAGTAGGAGGGCGAAGAGAGGAAGCGCGAGGGCGGCGAAAACTTTCGCCCTAGGTGAGTCTGCGCAAGATGGAGAGTTTTGTCGATATGAGGAGTTTTGTTTTTAAGAAATTCTTTTTTAAAAAAGAATTAAGAGAGGGAGAGGAAATGTTTAAAAACAGGAAAAAAAAATAAAAAAAAGCCACGTTGAGTGCGCCAGCTTCGCCGTTAGTCGCGTTTTCCAATGAAACAGCTCTATATATATATATATATATATATATATATATATATATATTATTACTTATTGGGCCCCTAATAATTTTGGGCCCTGGGCAGATGCCCTGGTTGCCCTGGGCCAGGGCCGGCTCTGAGTCTAGGTTGGTTGAGATCTGACATGAAGTTCAGCTGGATCCGCAGGACCTGACAATTGACTGAAGTCCAGATGGGGCATTTGTTAGGAAGACTTGATGGATAAAGAAATTTGCAAATGGTAAGTAGGGTAAGTCACCGGAGGAGAAGGATCCAATGAGGATGAGTCTCCAGTAAGACTATAGGCGTGATCCAACTTAACTCTGTTTTGCATATTATATTATATTCTATGGACTAACAGAGTTTTGTAAGGCAAAATTGCAAAAGAAAGGCTCGGATGAACAATGTTTGAAGTGCCTCAGTTCATACTGAGGGCGTCCTAGATGGACTGAGGGCGCCTCTGGCAAAAGTAGCGAAGATAGGATTTCGGCTGAAGTAAGGTGCCTCAAGTTAGATTGAGGGTGCCTTCAACCGGATAAGTTGCACAAAGCTCAGATTCGATCAGTTTTTCTAATTGAGGGCGCCCTGGATTGGATTAAGGGCACTCTGATCAGTCTATAAAAGAAATCTTTGAGTAGCATCTAGTGCACAACACTTCCATAAGCTACAATAATCATTCTGCGACCCTGTCTTCGTGCTGCGACTCTACTGCTACTCGTCTATGATAGATTATTGACGAAAGACTGACTCCAACATGTGAACTCAACCAAATTCCTACAACGATGTTGGGTAATGATGTTTAAATTATTGTACTTTCATTTTTACAAAAGGAAAGTGTAGGTGTGTTATACTTCTCAGTTCTTTATTTGTATTCAACTACTCAACGGGGATTTTTCGGTAAAGAGATTTAGTGGATTGCTCGTTGGAAGATCCAATGAACCTGGGCCTTAGAGTAGGAGTTGTTAAAGGCTCTGAACTAAGTGAATCTTGGTATTTGCTTGTGTTCTTGCTTCTTATATTTAATTCGTTTAAATATGTGTTACCCATTGTTATGATACTTTTATGTATTGTGCATTGTCGGTCTGCCTAGAGGGTATTTTGGAGTTTGCTTTTACAGTATAAGCGATGGTAGTCTTTTTAATAGTATTAATAGTTGTTTATTTCTTTATTTATGTTATAGTTTGATCATATTTAAGTGTGGAGGTCGTGGAGGCCATATTGTGTATGTATTGATTTAAAATTGTCCGTCGTATAGGGGAGGTGCTATCTGATTTTCGTCGGACATGCAACCCCTCGGGGCGTGTCACAATCAAAAGAGGTTTGGGCGTCGAGTGATGGAAGGAGGAAGAAGAGAAAGGGAGGGGGTTTTAAGTGATAGTGTTTTTGCAAAATAGCCCTTCAACTTCTGCCAATCCTAAATAGACCCCGAAATTTAGGGCTTTAAGCACTTAGCCCTTCTAAACTTTGTTAAAACCAATCCAAACCCTCAAATTTAGGGTTTTCTTTCAATTTATCACTTATAAGTTTTGGGTTCAACCTAATTATACCCCTAAGACTTCGTCTCCGGTTTCCGAAAGCCCTAAGAAATTTTCTAAAAAAATTTTGAATCGATTTTCAAATTGCTATCTTCAACACTGTCAACATTGATTGTTTATATTCATCCTCAAAATTAGCTGATCAAATTAATATTCATAAATAAATTCAACTTTTTAATCCTAGACTTCCTCATAGAAAATAAAACAAGGGCAAGTAGAATGTTAGCAATAAATTAGCTTACATTTTTCATTCTATTTTTTCCCTTCTATTTCTTTCCATCGATTAAACAGATCATAATAAAGTATTAATTAAGTTTCATCCTTTTCCTAAAAAAACAAGGACTGAATCTCAATTAACACCTTAAAGTTTAATCTATTTTGTTAATACATATTTCACCTTGATACTGTAATCTGAACGTATAATTAATTTGCTTCTATAATTAAGAATTCAACTAAATATATTAATTAACTATTGGACTTTTATTTGTGTATGTGTGTATATTGCTACCTATTTCTTTTTGACCATTCCGTTCCTTCTTCCTCTTCCCTATAGTATATTGCTACCTATTTCTTTTTGACTATTCCTTTCCTTCTTCCTCTTCCCTTATGCTCTGTTTACTTGGGAGAGTGGAAAGTAAAACTAAGGAAAAGTTTCACAGTAGAAATTTTTTCATTGTTTACTTCATTAAAATTTAAAGAGGGAAGAGAAATATAATCCATACGCGGATAGTTTTGGAGCCAAAATCGATCAACTCAAAATCGGACGGAAAGCAACGGATGGATAAAAAAATGACGCATGTACCCCTTTTCATTTACAAAATTACATCATAAACAAAAAAAAAATAACGCATGTACCCTTTTTAACTCATAAAATTACACCATATACCAAAAAAAATGACGCATGTACCCTTTTGCATTAATAAAATTACACCGCATGTACCCACCTTCCTCAATCATGGTAAACAAACATGCAAAGGAAAAGATTTCTTTTCCTTTCCATTCTCTTCTCATACCCCTAAGTTTGTTTAATCCATCCATCATCCACTCTTTCAGGTAAACATAGCATTAGGGAAGAGGAAGAAGGAAAGGAATGGTCAAAAAGAAATAGGTAGCAATATAGGGAAGAGGAAGAAGGAAAGGAATGGTAAAAAAAAAAATAGGTAGCAATATACACACATACACAAAAAGTAAACTCCAAGTTCTAACTTACATACAGAAAAAGCTAGAGCTTTGCTGCCTTTTCTATTCTTTACCTACAAAAGATTTAAGCATCCATGAAACCATTCAAATAGATAAAAGCATGAGAAAAGGTTGATACACATTCTTTCTACCCATGCATTCTCAATGCAAGCATTGTATGTTCCATTCAAATTATATGTACTGACACAGTTATAATCATGAAGCCACTTCTCTAGCTTTGGCAGAAGCAGTAGTACTATTGAACACACATCAATTAATGCACTGCAATTCTGAACATTATCATCGGAAGAAACAAAAACAAATGTAAGCATAGATACTGATCATTAATTTTCAATATATATAATTATAATGTTGGAAAGAGACAATGAGTAGAGATCAGCTCAGCTACAATCTCTTACAAACCAAAAAAGTAAATCCACACTGAATTAACCAAAGCCATGAGAAGCTTATTATATGTTCTTCTCTTACAAAACAGAAATTAAAGAAAGGCAACTTGTTTGATAATATAGATATGATGATGATAATGATCACTTAACTAACTCTAACCACAATCCAAGGTAGAAATTGAGAACTAATACATGAACATCAATATAATAATACACTCCAAACTATACTATTATATACGTTTATTATTTCCCAAATTATATATAATATATATATGCAGTGGATTCTGAGCTTCCTCTTAGAGCAAAGAGTCTTCTTGATGAAGCCACGATGAGTAAAAATACATGGGGCTCATTCAGAAGCTTGCGACAGAGAAGATCTCTCAGATCCATCAAACACCGGATTAACATATTAATTAACTATGCATATGTAGTTTAGTTAAGCTTACCACTATATTATGAACAATTAGGAGACAAATCAAGGATGGGTAAAGTTAAGGAGTACTACAGTTCAGATCAGCAGCTCTCCGGCCAACCGCCAGCAAAGGCAGCGGTGCCGCAGAAAATTGTGGCTAAATTCTCTTGTGGAGAGATCATCTGCCAATCATTGTTAACGTCGTTGTTGCTTTGAGCTTCTGCTGTCAATTCCTTCGTGAAGACAATGTTCATGTCCCTCGTTGGCATTTCGTCGAACGGAAACACGGCGGGATGGTAGTCCTCCTTCATACCGCAGAATAGTAGCGATGAAGGAAGCAAACATGCTCCGTCGACCAAGTTTGCCGCCGACGGAGGCAAGGGCGGTAGATTAAAACCGCCGCCGGAATCGATGAATGGCAAAGAAGGGGCATCTAGGGTATGGAGTCCGGCGAAGACGGAGGAGATATTATGGTCCTGATGACGCAGGGGAGGAAGACGGGAGCCGGGGGAGGAAGGCAGAGGCGGAAAAGAGGATTTTTTGGTGGCGGCAGCGGTAGAGTGCTTGTTCTTGCGTCGGTGGCATCGGCCTCCGACGGGGACGTTGCGGAGAGCGCCGCCTCGGGTCCAGTAGCGCTTGCAGGCCCTGCAGAAGTGGCGCGGCTGCGAGAGGCTGTAGTTGTTGTAGTAGCAGAACTTGGTGTTGCCGGAGTCGCAGCGCGGGCACCGCACGGCACCGGCGGCTGCGGCCTTCACATTGGAGTTCATCGGAAGCTTTTCGCCGGCCACCATCATCATGACTGCAGGTCGCACAAGCGTAGAAGAGATTGCGAAGATGAGAGAGAGAAGAGGCGAGGAAAGTTAGGGCACGGAGAGGAGACGGTGGTGGATGGAAGGCAGAGAAAAAGAAGGTTCCCTGACAAGAACTAGACAACAAGGGCCGACAATTATTGACTGCTAAAGATGGTGACAGGAACCAACAGTGTTTGACTACACTAATCACCCCAATGCAAGAATTTTCTTTTAAAAAATTAATAGAAAAATTAAATTCATAATCCAGTAATAAATAAATCTAATAAAATATTGTTTTATTGTCTAAACAAATATTTTAGGCTAAACAAATATTTTAGGCAGCATGTTTTTCTTTTTCTAAACAAAGGACTGTTCAGTGGGGGCCACATTGTCAGCGAATATGGGTCGCGGGTCCAGTCACCACCCACCATATCCTGATTAGATTCTCCTTCGATTTGGATCTGTCGCGTTCAAAAGATGATTAAGTAAATTAAATAAATAAACGAATTAATTAGTAATTAAACAAATCCTCATCAGTTTATTTCTTTAATTATATATAGATACGTATACTCCTCCTGCACTAAGCTCGATCTCTAATTACATTTATAACGGGATGAATTAATGATTAACTTAATTATGTGGGATTATCATCTTAAAATTTATAAGTCAAAATCTAACTAAATTAATGTGTCCTAATCTTGACCACTAATTATAATATCCGGATGAATATTGCTACATTCACTTCAGTAAATTATATAAATAAATAAATCTGTAAGTTACAAAATGAAGAATTGTTTTATCTACTTCACAATCAAGAGGACATTCTTTGTTGACAACTTGAATTGGCATTCATATCAGTTTTTGAATGGAACATTAATTTGATGAGTGTTCTCTTATGTCTGCATGCAATGACATTTTTTTTCATAATCAATTTTAGGTATGAAATAAAAATTCAAATGAAGAAAAAAAATATAAGATATATGAATATGAATCTAGTTACATCAAAAATATAGTATAATAATATAAAGTATAAATTAAATACGATAAGGAATCTGATTAAAAAATTGTTATCTTTATCCTAGTAACGTCGGTCTAATCTCTGTAAAAGAAGATGCAGCGGAAAGAAGAGGAAGGTCTTCGAAGGGACTTAGAGGTGACAACGCCATAAAACTTTTTATCGATCGAGAATAAGAAACTAGGTCAAGAAGACACCTTAACTTTCTCTTTATATAGGAATCTAATCTGTTATCAACCTATAAATAATAATAGATTGAGCTAAAGAGTTCTATACATTAAACCTACATCCAATAAACTAAAAGTTAATAAACATAAATTAGATCACTTTAAAATATCCTGATTGTATTTACATGTGTAACTTACAAATAAGCTTACCTAATAGCGATAATAATATCGAACAATCTCCCATTTGAGCTATATGTGAGTTGTATATGAAATACAAGTAAAATTTTAGTTAATATCACACTTTATGGGTATAAGATACATCTATAAACAATCTAATCCATTAACTTCATTGGTATAGGACTAAAGAGGTCATAATTACTGTATATGATCGTAACAAGTTCCAACAGTAATCACAATACCAATGTCATTAATGACATAGATCAAGATACAGATTTATAGAGTTGAAATTACATAAAATGTGATTAGTATATGTCAATTTTTAACTGGTCCAAAGTGACCTAAAAAGGGGTTTGATCATATTTACAAATACCTTATAATAAACTGAAATAACAAATTATGATCAAAACCTTATGATTCAAAAAAAGGAATCTGTATCTTATTTACAAATATCAAATGTTAAATAGTAGTAGTAAATCATGATACCACATTCATAGTGACTAACAAATAAATAAAAATCCTATGAATATTTTGAACTTTAAGTTCGTGCAATAATCAAAACAAAAATATTTATCTTTATTATCAAATATAGAACAATTAAATAAATACAGACTCCCACTAGATGAGTTCTTCTTCCATAAGAAGAACTCTTATATCAACAACATGTGCACGAAACACCTTAGGCATCAAGTCTTTGGTGAGTGGATCAGCAATATAGTATCTGTGTTGATGTGCTCTATTATAATCTGACGACTCTGAACTTTTTCTTTAACTGCTAGAAACTTAATGTCGATGTGCTTAGACTTCGACGAATTGTGGTTGTTCTTGGCATAAAGTTCTGCGACTTTATTATCACAATAGATCCTCAGTAGCCTATCAATGTCATCAACAATCTGCAATGATGTGATGAAGTTCCACAGCCAAATCTCATAATTGGATGCTTCATATCAAGTTATCAACTCTGTCTCTATAGTAGAAGTAGATACTAGCGTCTGTTTGACGCTCTTCCAAGATATAGCTCTTCCAACAAGTATGAAAATATAGTCCGAAGTGGACTTCTTGCTATCCAAACATTCAGCAAAATCGGAGTCTGAATAACCATCATCTCCATGATGATCTGACCTCCGATATGTGAGCATGTATTCTTTAGTTCTTTATAAAGATTGCATCACTCTCTTTACTACTTTCCAACGTGACGATCCTAGGTTACTAACATATATGCCTAACATCCCCACTATAAATGTTATATCTGATCATAAAACTTGTCAATATCAACTTCACTACTAGAGATATGGGAATTGATTATCTCCTTTATGAATTCAAGTCATGGATACTTGAAGTAACTTGCACCTTGACATAGGTGTATAGAGTGTACTTTCTCATACAATATCTTATAAGTACATTTCAATATAGTACTTTGTTTGTCATACCGTAACTGGTGATATAAGCGATTACTGGGTATGTAACAATTGAGTGATTGATATTATTCCTATATGACGGAGATATCATAGTCTTGATGATGATCACTATGCATGCCATAAGCATATGAATATTGAGCTTATTTGATTATAGTGAGTCTACTTGGAGTTCAAGACACATAGATTGATTGGAGATGACACGTCTATGCTTCATATAAGATCAATCTAGATATCGACGATAGAAGGACATTGTCACATATTATGAAAGTCATAATTAGTAGTCACATTGGTGATGTTGAATCTCAACATTCTTGTAACTTGGGTAGCAATGATGTGTTGCTAGATACCGCTCATTGCTTATATTTCTAAGAGGTTAGAAGCATTGCCAACGTTACAAGAACCTATAGGGTCACACGCAAAGAACAAATAGATGGAGAAAAAATGAAGTCAAGTTTGACTTGGCTAAATATGGAAAGTCCATAAAAGGCAAGTTTGACTTGACCCAAATCCAAATCAAGTTTGACTTGACTTGGTTCCACTTCAAGTTAGACTTGACATGGGAGAAGAAATGGAGTCAAGTTTGACTTGACTAAATATGGAAAGTCCATAAAAGGCAAGTTTGACTTGACCCAAATCCAAATCAAGTTTGACTTGACTTGGTTCCACTTCAAGTTAGACTTGACATGGGAGAAGAAATGGAGTCAAGTTTGACTTGACTAAATATGGAAATTCCACAAAAGGTAAGTTTGACTTGACCAAAAGGCCACCTCACCTTGACTTGACCAAGTGATGACTTGACTTGGTTTCCCCCCCCCCCCCCCATTTGAATTTGAATTCAAATTGAAAGGGGGTTAAGGAAGACCACCTAATGGCCATTAGTGACCATTATGGCCGGCCACTTAATGGCCATTAATGGCCATTAAGTGGCCGGCCACCATGGGAGAACAAAAGGTGGTTTTGTTTCATTTTTCCTCTATGTGTGTCTTCTCTTCTTCCTCTCCAATTGTTGGAGTTCTTCTTCTTCTTCTCCTCTTGGCCGAATCCTACAAGGTGATAGCACACCTAAAGGATTTCATCCATCTACTTTTGTTCGCGTGGATACTTCTAGAGGGACGGCACTTGACGTCCTAGAGATTCGACATCCAAAAGGAGCGAACGGGATTATACGGGGCACGCATCAAAGGTAAAATGTTTATCCCTCTTTAGATCTAGGAGTAGATCGGGTTTTGAAGCATGTAAACGAGCACTCGTAATTTTTTGAAATGGCTTTCTTCGCTCGGATCCTTGCTATTGGGGCTTTCGGGGTTTCCGCGACGCGAAAAAGTGGTTTTCGTGGCCCGAAAAAACCCTACACTCCAGATGATCTGACCTCCGATATGTGAGCATGTATTCTTTAGTTCTTTATAAAGATTGCATCACTCTCTTTACTACTTTCCAGCATGACGATCCTAGGTTACTAACATATATGCCTAACATCCCCACTATAAATGTTATATATGATCAAGTACAAACTTGTGCATACATGAGACTTTCCATTGCTGATGCATATGGGAATTGATCAATCTCCTTTATTTCAAGTTCAAGTCATGGATACTGCTGCAAGCTGAACTTGTCACCTCTTGACACAGGTGTATCACCAAGTGTACAGTTTTGCATACAATATCTTATAAGTACATTTCAATATAAGTCTGTTGTGAAAATCCAAGAATACCTCTTAAATATTTACGACTGATCCATACGCCTAAAACAAAGGATGCTTCACCAAAATCTTTCATTTCAAAATTACCAGATAGAAATGACTTGGTTTCATGCAGCAACCTCTTATTATTGTTCACAAGCAATATATCGTCCAGGTACAGAATAGTATAACAAACTTGCTTCTACTGAACTTGACATATATGCACTAATAAACGAGGTTCTCTTTAAATCTAAATGAGATAACCACTTAATCAAATTTTCGATACCATTGACGGGACGCCTATTTTAAACAATAAATGGACTTCTTTAATCTACATACTAGGTGCTTGGAGTTTGAGGATTCAAAGTTCTCCAGTTGCATCATATATATACATATATTCCTCAAATTCTCCATTAAGAAAAGCAGTCTTTACGTCCATTTGATGTAGAAGAAAACCAATGGACTTTACGTCCATATGTTTTAGGGTACGATTGTGTCGCTCAGATATAGCATTTTGACTGGATGTATCAGGCATGATATACTGAGGCACAGTCCCACACTCAGCAAGGTAGTTAGTAAAAAGTCTTAGATATTGTTCACCTAATCCATCATATTGACCATAATATTCTCCTTCATGGTCAGATGTCAGTGCAACGGCTAGCCTCTTATTCCTTCTATTAGTAGTCTTCCCCTTAACATACTCTATGCAGACATCAAAGTCTGACATGTCAAGGGAATCGAGAATTCCATATAACATTAACCATTCTAGGTCTTGTTTGGATATATGTTTTAAACGTATATGCCACAACATAGAAGAATTTTCGTCGGTCAATTTTGTTGGTGCAATCGACCTAAGTTTGATCGGGTAGATCATGAGTTTTGATGTGTGTGTCAATATGATTAAGTTAGGTTTTCATGTTGGTTTGATGTGTGTGTTTTAGTCTTGTAGGACTTGGTGAACCACACATGAGAAATAATGGAGTGAAGTATCCAAGGAACGAGAGCCGAAGGAAGAGGACTTCAAAGGGTGAGCCGAGAAAGTAGACTTCAAAGGCATACACGAAGGATGACATGGAGACAAGCCGCGAGCTTGTGTGCGCATCCGAGAGATGAGAGCCGAAGGAAGAGAACTTCAAGGGGCAAGCCGAGGAAGTAGACTTTAAGGCATACGTAAAGGATGGACTCCGGAGAGGTTAAGAGTGAGCTTGTAAGTTGGGTAGTCAATTGGCAAGGACAGTAGTCGACTGACACTGCTGAGAGTGAACTGTAGCAGTCAACTGGTAAGAGAACCAGTTGATTGATCTTTCTGTACGGTTGAACAACATGTAGCAGTCGACTGGTATGGGAACCAATCGATTGGTCTGTTCGAATTCCAGCCGTTAGATTAGTCATTGGCTGGACACCAGTCAACTGATCCTGGTGGCAGTCGACTGGTATCAGGGGCAAGCTGTTTTGTTAACAGCTCTCTCCTCTATTTAAAGAAGAGCTTGAGACTTGAGAAGGGTTAACTGTGTTATGTGTAAAATCCTATTGCTCAAGTGCTCAAGCTCCCAGCTTTTCTCTTTCTCAAACCCTAGTTTCAATCTTGTAAAAGGAAGAGAGACTTTGTGAGAGGTTGCATTCCAGCGAGAAGGAATGAGCTCTAGCTGGAGATTGCCGGGGATTGATCCACCGAAGGATCAGGGGTTCGCCCACCTCAAGGATACGCTGTGGAGTAGGAACAAGCAATCTCCGAACCACGTAAGAGGTTAAGTGTTAGCATTGATTTTAATTGTAGTTTGCATTTCCGCTTGCGCACTAACCGTGTAGGAAAAATCAATCGACTTGGGGAATTGAGTTATTCACCCCCTCTAGTCGGTCCATCGATCCCCAATAAGTGGTATCAGAGTGCAAAGTCGCCTTCAATTAGACTAATCGGCTAGAAGAGCATATTCATCAAAATGGTCGGCTCGCACATTCAACCACCAAAATTCAAAGCAGAATTCTCTTGGTGGAAGAAGAAGATGGAGGTATTCTTCAATACTGATTTTGATATTATGTTAATAATGGAAAACGGTTTTGAAATACCTAGATATCAAGAGAACAGGCTACTTGGAAAGATAAGATGGAGCAAGAAGCAAAAAGATAATTATCTAGCAAATTCAAAAGCTTTGCACCATTTACTAAGTGTGCTTCCCCAACAAGAGGTAACAAGGATTGACAGCTACTCAAGTGCCAAGGACTAATGGGATAAGCTAGTAGAGCTTCATGAGGGCACATCAGAAGCAAAGTTGGCAAAGAGAGACCTTCTCTAATCTCAACTCAACAACATCAAACTTGACAAAAGGGAGAAGGTATCTAACTTACATGCTAAAATTAAATAAATTCTTAATGAACTAACAAATGTAGGTGAGCAACCGAGACATTGATGAAAGCCATCAATGCCCTTCCAAGACCATAAATTGAAGCTCAATGGTGGACTCATATTACATATCCAAGGATCTAGAGAAAACTTTTCTAGAAGAATTCTTCTCAACTATGGAGTTCCATGAAACTCGGATTGGAGGAGCAATTGAAGAAGTCTACAAACCAAGAGGAGTAACTCTTGTGACAAACAAGGGAAAAGGTAAAAAGAAGAAGGCTTCCTCATCCGACTCAGAAGAATCAAGTGCATCCATGGATAGTGATGCGGAAGCTTATATGGTAAAAAAATGAGGAAAACTTTTAAACATTTTTCAACTAACAAATCTTATGGTAGGAAACGTTCAAAGAGCAAAAGTAGAACAAGGAAGATCATATGTTATAATTATCAAGGAGAAGGACATATGAGAGATGAATGCCCTCTTTTGAAGAAAAGAAAGGAAAGAAGAAAATAAAAGAAAATGAGAAGAAGGTCCAAATTTTCAAAGCAACATGGAATGAGTCATCATCATCGGAAGAGGAGGATCACCATGTGTCCCATTTTGCTTTAATGGGAATTGAAGATATATATAGCCTCCACATCATCCTAAATTGAAGAGGGAAAGAGCTCAAGTGATGATGTGATGGGGGAAGCTCAATTTCAGATTCGGGCGTCTCAATAAGTGAGGTATACAATCTACCCACTACTACTTTAGTTAAAATAATTTCTAGCACTAATGATAATTTATTAAAGCTAAAAATAAAATTAAATATTTGAAAAATAAAATTTGTATGCTTAATGAAAAATTAGAGTCCATGACACTTAGAGATGACATGCATGCTTCCTCTTCTTCTAGTTTAAATGACTCATGTTTAGAAGAGGAAAATAAGGAATTAAGGAAAAAGGTAGATAAACTTACTAAGACCTTTAGGAAATTTAAAATTGGCTCCAATACTCTAGCTATAATTATTAGGAGTCAAAGAGCAAGCTTCAAGAAAATGAGTTTAGGATATAAGGATTCTAGTAATGAAAAGCTCTATCATTGCCTACTTGCTAGAGGATAAGCAAAAAACCAAAATCCTAGATAGAAAATGGATTCCCAAAGAATATTTGGTCAACCCAATTAGAAAACATCTCTATTGGGTGCCAAAGTCAATCCTCAAGGGTTAGAGGATTAGGGTTAGTCAACCATGTTTGTTAAAATTTCAAATTTTTGAAAAATGGTTGACTTGAGACCTTAAGGGGGGGGGAGAGCACTTAGCCTAAATGCAATTCATGATTAAATGAGCTAAGTAGCAAGTACCTTTATCACATCTCATAGTGACTTGATTTATGTGTTTATTTATGCATATGAGATGTTAGGATGGTACTCATAATTCGCATCTACTTATGACATTTTGATAATTATGAATTGTATCACTTTAGTAATAATAGACCAACTATGAGGAACGTAAATATTTAATTAATGGGCATCTTGCCCATAGATCATAGTTGGACATTTCAAATATTTTAAAAATAATTCTATGTTTTATTTGCTATGACATAGATGTGGCAAATACAAGGGTTAAAAACTAGAGCTTGATTTTGATACAAAATTGAAAATTTTTCAATGTTTTTGAGTTTTGGTCAAAATTCAAAAATATTTTGAGTTTTCATGAAACTATATTTTTCTTGTTAGAGGATATCAAATGAAATACATTTGCAAATTTTCATGATTTTTTAAATTTTCTTGAATTGTTGATTCATTTCTGAATTTCAGCTCAAAAGGTTGAAATTCGAATCAGAAATGTATAAGTCGATTGGTACCAAGGGTCAGTCGACTGATCTTACTGTTTCCTGGAAGAAAGGGCAGTTTCGATGAGACCAGTTGACTGATAACTGACTTAGTCGACTGGTACCTGAGTTTTCTTATTTCTATGAATTTGAAACCTTGTTCTTATTTGATACCATAGGTTAACATTATTTGGTACAATCTTTTTGATGGTGTCAAAGGGGGAGAATTGAAGGATTTATGTTAGAATTTAACTTATTTCTTCATGTAACTTATTTCTTCATGTGTGTGCAAAAAATTGAAAATCATGTGATAAGGCCTAGGTTATGGGGAAGGATGCATGTTTATACGTCTTAGTATACTATGCTTCTAATTTTCAATTTTTATCTTTGTGCCTAACTTAAACATATTGTCACACATCAAAAAGAGGGAGATTGTCGGTGCAATCGACCCAAGTTTGATCGAGTAGATCATGGGTTTTGATGTGTGTGTCAATATGATTAAGTTAGGTTTTCATGTTAGTTTGATGTGTGTATTTAAGTCTTGCAGAACTTGATGAACCACACATGAAGAACAATGGAGTGAAGCATCCGAGGGACGAAAGCCGAAGGAAGAGGATTTCAAAGGGCGAGCCGAGAAAGTAGACTTTAATGGCATACACGAAGGATGACTTGGAGATAAGCCACGGGCTTGTGTGTGCATCCGCGGGACGAGAGCCGAAGGAACAGAACTTCAAGGGGCAAGCCGAGGAAGTGGACTTCAAGGCATACGCGAAGGATGGACTCCGGAGAGGTTGAGAGTGAGCTTGTAAGTTGGGCAGTTGACTGATAACCGTATTTTTGTCGCGTTACGGTTTTAAATACAATTTAAGTACCGAATTCCTCTAAACTAATGTAGCATAGAGTAACTCGGGTCGTCTCCCAACGAATGTAGTTAATGCATGATAATTCTAAGAATTGAATCTTATTGCTTTTGGGTTTTTGGATATGAAACTGGGGTTTGATTTGAACATTAATACTACGAACAGAAATAGAAAAACAAATATGAAATCTAGTTCTACCGAAGTGAAAGACAGTGGAGGTAAGGAAATCTACTTTACCCTAACTACATTTGCGGTAAAGAACGGACAACTTGAAATAAAGCATTTAACGAAACTAAACTTAAGGCAAAACTACAGCATTGAAGAAATCTAATCTAACCTAACTTAATTTGAATGTAAATGACGACATGAAATTTAAAGCTATGGAAAGAACAACACAAAGCAAAAATTAAACTATTAAGAATCATCGCAATCGAAATTAACAGATCTAAGAAGTATTTAATCAAACACAAGTTAGGCATGATTGAATTTGATTCAAGAACGTGCCAATTGCTACAGGAAAGTTCTATCGAATACCAACATCCAACAAACTATCTATCACAGCCATTCAAACACAATTAAGGTCAAGCAACAACAACAATTAAAGGAAGAACTTCTGGAAATTGGATAGACTGTAAGAAATTGAATTGCTGTGGAGGATTGTTGCTGGCTGCCGGAAGGAATTTGCTGAAGACGAGGCTGCGGCTCGGAATGAAATCTGTTGGCTGGAAATTGAAAAGTTGCTGGAGTTGAAGTGAAGGAGAACTGTGCCGAAGAAAAAAAACTGCGATGCTGGAAATCTACTGGAATTGGAAAACTGTGAGAACTTGGACGAATTGCTGTAAAGAAAAACAGAAACAAGAAATGCAGTAGAAATTTGATCGCCGGCTTCGGGTGAAGGATGGATGATCGTTTTCTCTCGGAACCCCGAAAGAGAAAGCTGCGGTGGAGAAGGATGGCTGCGACGGCTACGTTCGGCTGAAGCTCGGAACCCCCAAAGCCTAGCTGTGGTCGTCGGTGATGAAAATGGAAGAAAGACTGTGAAGGAAGGCGGATGGAGTCGACTAGAGCTCGGAACCCCCAAAGCCCTAGCTTCGTCCGGTGGCGTGCTGTGAAGGAAGATGGATGGCGTCTCTCCGAACCCCGAAAGAGAACCTTTACTCTCTTCTCTCCGAACCCCGAAAGAGAAGAGGTGGACGTGGATCGTTGAGACGAGAGCCCCTCGTCTCGGTTGATCGGAGCTCCGGCCGACTAGGGTTCGGAACCCCCTTGCCCTAGCCTTGCGGCGACGATGAAGAAAGAAGGAGGAGAAGGATCGCCGCTGGCCTGCGTGTGGAGTCAATGCCCTAGCTTCTCCGCGTCTGCCCCTTTTTGATCTGCGCGTGAGTTCGGTCAGCCAAGCCAACTCGTGTTTGATTCGGCCAAGGGTTCAGTCAACAGAGCTTGAGTTCAATCAAGCCAAGCAGTTTGGTTCAGTCAGCAGCCAAGCTTCAGCTCTGGTCCAGCTCTGGTTCAGTCTAGTTCGAATTCGGTCCAGTCAGTGGTTCAGTCCTGGGTTCGGTTCAGTCAAGCCAAGCCAGTTGAGTCCAATCAATGGTTCAGTCCAGTCAGTTCACTTGATTCAGTCCAATCCAGCTCTTGGTTCAGTCCAGACTTGGTTTAGCCAACAGACCAGCCCTGGGTGCAATCAAGCAATGGGTTCAGTCCAACAGTTGGGTCAGTCAGCCAAGTCAGCTTAGAAGGAGATTAACAACGAACGGCTGAGATCGATTTGGCTTCATCCAACGGTTAGATCTCTTCCGATCTGAACCAAACTTCACAGATCTCAATCAATGGTCCTGATCTACCTGTTCCCAGCTCGGATTAACCAGATCAGTGGCGGATGGTCCAGATCTTCCCTTTTCTTGAACGGATGGTCTAGAACATCTTGAGCTCGATCCAACGGTCAGATCACTTCTGATTTGGCTGAAATTTTCAGATCTTGATCTCTGGTCATGATTGATTCTATCTTGAACTCGGATCGACCAGAAGTTGACCGATGGCTCAGATCTAGCCGTTCTCTGGAATGGACGGCTCCTATTAATCCGATGCTTGATCCCTTTAATCTGGATCCAATCCTGACTCAAGTCTGACCTAATTTCATCTAGGTCCATGAACAATTGAAGCCTACAAAATAATATTCAAATTTAGTACCAAAAATATCCCAAATATACAAAGATTAGAATTAAAAGCCAAAATGAAGGGAATACATGAAACCTAATACAAATGCAAACTTAAGCATATAAAATGTGAATCAAACATGGATTTTAGAGCCTAAAATAATCAGCAAAAATGGTGGTTATCATTGACTGACAAGGGAAGCAGTCATTTGGCACCGCTGAGAGTGAATTGTAGCAGTCGACTAATAAGGGAACCAGTCGACTGATCTTTCTGTGAGGTCGAACAGCATGTAGTAGTTGACTTGTATGGGAACCATTCGATTGGTCTGTTCGAATTCTAGTCATTAGACTAGTCGTTGGCTGGACACTAGTCAATTGGTCCTGGTGGTAGTCGACTGATGTCGGGGCTGAGCTGTTTTGTTAACAACACTCTCCTCTATTTAAAGAGAAGCTTGAGACTTGAGAAGGGTTAGCAGTGTTGTGTGTAAAATCTTATTGCTCAAGTGCTCAAGCTCCCAAGTCTTTTCTCTTCCTCAAATCCTAGTTTCAATCTTGTAAAAGGAAGAGAGACTTTGTGAGAGGTTGTACTCTACCGAGAAAGAGTGAGCTCTAGCTAGAAATTACCAAGGATTGATCCATCGAAGGATTAAGGGTTCGTCTACCTCAAGGATACGCCGTAGGAGCAAGCAATCTCCGAACCATGTAAGAGGTTAAGTGTTAGCATTAATTTTAATTGTAGTTTGCAATTCCGCTTGCGCACTAACAGTGTAGAAAGAATCAATCGACTTGGGGGAATTGAGCTATTCACCCCCTCTAGCCGGTCCATCGATCCCCAACAATTTTGAGTTTTATACATATACTATGCATTATTACGTTGTCAACTTTAGAAGTTATGGTATTTAACTTATAAAGCTTATCAACCATGGAATCATTGCCAATCAATACTAAATTTAACAAAATATATAAAATTTCATTTCCAAATAAACAAGAATAACTCGATTTGTCCAAATAAGAAATTGAAATTAAGTTTCGTCTGAAAGATGATACAATGAATGTATTTTCTAAATCCAAATAGATATCAGTTCCTAAATAAAGACTAAAAACACTAATAGACTCGACTTTAGTCTTCTTCCCATTCCCTATATAGATATATATTTTATCATCAAGCAGAAGTTGGCTTCTAACACAACCCTGCATAGTAAAACTTATGTGAGTAGTAGCACCGGTATAAATCCACTAAGTGTCAGTGGGCACAATAGTTAAATTGGCTTTCAAACTAATAAAGTTGAGACCTTTGCCATTATACTGCATGGTTACCAACTTCGAAAGAAGTATGGTAGTCTCAATCTTTTGTTTGTCATGAAACGATTTGCAAATTGGCAAAAGAAACTCCTAGCATCCTTTCCTTCACTTATTAAGCCTTTAAGTTGTGTCAATATGGAAAGCCTCATGATACTTAGACACATGTGATTTGTTCGCTCCCACTTATCAAATTCAGTCCTCTGCTCTATAGTATTAGCATTGGTTAGGCGTGTGAGATGATCATTTCTCAATGAATTGTCTAAGTCTATGCAGCGTAAGACTACAATAACGTACTCTTTCCACTCAACAAAATTCGAACAAGCAAGTATGGGGATGTTATGAATACTGACAGTAATAGATTGTAATGAAATTAAAGAGAGAAATTTATTTAAGTTCACTATTTAACTAAAATCAAGAATATGTATAAGTGCAAGCAATAAAATACAAAATTATGTAAATAAAATAAAATTTTTAAATGCATATATATATGAGCTCTTTATGAGATACTAAATATAACATTACATTTTATACTATGGATTAAAATATAATTTGTTAGCGATACTCTCTGATATAACTCAAACTTTAATTGGTCATATAATGTACCTTCCTTTGGACCAACATATTGTGTGCAAAATATGAAACTTTATATGAGTTATATTTTTGTCCATAGCTTATAATAATTTTAATCAACCACATAACATGTCTTCTTTTTCACTGACATATTTTGTGCATGACATAACAAAATAAATTTTGTTCAACAGTTGTAAGCTACCTTGAATATATATTTGACATAAAAGTAACATTCCTTTGGGTTGATTACTCATAACAAAAATATATATCTACCAACACAAAATATATTAAACTTACCTAAGATATCTTCTTTTAGGCTGACACGATAGTTCAACTTAGTAATACGTTATGTAGATAAACTTAAGAAAATACTAGAAACTTTAATCAAATAGATAATTCATAAAATTAAACTTACTAATTGATTAATATTATATAATAATCGAATGATTTAAATCAATTGATTATCTTAATCGAAAGTTTACTATAACGTGATTAAACTACATTCATTAAAAAATAAAATAAAATAAAAACAAAAAAAACAAAAACTTCTTTCCTTTTTAGGTAGGTCACACCTGCCTAAAAAGGAAAGAGGTTTTATTTTTTGTTTTGTTTTGCTTTTATTTTTATTTCGGTACGTAAATGAATCTATGCATTTTGAATCGAATCGATTCTTAACCCTTTTAATCGATTAGCGAATGCTTTTAATCAATTAAAAAACAAATCGCATCGATTAAAGGATGTGTTAAATTATTTAAAATAAATGGAATCGATTTATAATTTATCCTTTAAACTTTTTAATCGATTGAAAATTTTCAATCGATTAATAATTGATCGGAAATTAAGACTATTAATTGATTGGGAAAATTTTTCAATCGATCAAAGATTCTAATAGTTTCTGGCCACTATTTTAAGTTTGATAATCGATTAGCTGATTAAATCAATCAATTGAATCATCGTGGTTCGATTTAAAATTAGGTTAAATGGCGATGATTTTCGCCATTCTTCGTGTTCTTCGTAGAAATACAAAAAATTTAAAAAACAAGTCTATCCTAAGTTTTTCTTATATGATTTTTGACGATTAAAAAATTATATTATACTAAAAAATTTGATCTAGCATACAAATACTAAATCGACAAAAAACTTAAACTTTATTGCCATAAAAATGACAAAATAAAACTAAGACTCTAATACCAATTCATAGAAATTATGTTTTCTCCTAACTGCAAAAATTCTAGGAACGAAATAAGATTTTGAACAGAGAAAAAATACGAGATATATCAACACAGATCTAGTTATGTCGAAAACATGATATAATAACATAAAGTATAAACCAAATACGATAAGAAACCTGATTGAAGAGTCATTGTCCTATCCTAGCAACGTCGACTTGATCCTTATAAAAGAAGATGTAGCAGAAAGAAGAGGAAGGTCTTCCAAGGGGCTTAGAGGTGACGACGTCGTAAAACTTCTTGTCATGTCGATGAGGAATAAGAAACTAAGTCAAAATGATATCCTAAATCTTTAGAGATCTTCCCTTTATATATAAATCTAATATGTTATCCATTCATAAACGATAACAGATTGGGCTAAAGGTTCTATACATTAACTTGCATCCAATAATTCTAAATCCAATAAACATAAATTAGAATATTTTATAGGGTTCAATTTACATGTGCAACCTATAAATAAATTAACTCTCCTAATAGAACTAATAATATTCAACATGCAACTGTTGCATTGATTAAAGGAACTAAAAAAGTTTGATATGAAGTACGATTCTTCATATCCTCTTTATCTGATCACTTGATCACAGTAATAAAGAGATTTGTTTTAGTTTTCACATTTCATTTTTGGATCATTAGCTTGCTTGTGAAAATATCTTGGCGGTTTGAGTTTGCTCACCAACCTAGCTGATCTGACTCGATTCCATTACTCTGACTCTCTTTCGTGTTGAGAGAAGGCTCCCCAACCTCCAAACCCTCGAACTCGGCCACTCGCTAGCTAGCTAGCTCTTCGCTAGCTCGTTGTTGTTTTGTCAAGAAGATGGAAACGGCATGATATGCGCGCGTACGAATGCACCGGCCATTAGGATGTTGGAGACTCCAAATTAAATGAGCATTTTAAATAAGAAAGGACGTACTAAAAGCCAAGTAGAAAGGGAATAGTGTCCGTACAACTTGGCTACAAGTAGCACAGAGCTAGGGTCAAATGGCAGAAAGGGAGAACCCACATGTAACTTCCACATCCTCCATCAGCTAGCACTAACCCATGCATGCTCTGAAACAAGATTCTGCCCCGGCCGCTAGTCTCGTTCGTATATCCTCACCACAAAACCTTCCTCGATCTCATCGCACTCAGGCTCAGCTTCTTCTTCGTCTACTCGGAAGTGAAGGAAGATGGCACGTGCAAGTCATCCATTCATGCTTAATTAATTAATTTCGTCCTTGCATTAAAAAGGGTTATGGGTTTGGTTGGCCCTGCACAGAATAATATATCCTCAAGCTGATTTAGAAATGAACTTGTCAAAATTAAACGGTTTGCTATGGGATTATCAAGTCAACTTGCAACAGTTTCAATTGGATGCCTAGCCTGCGCAATGTGATTGTCTGTGCACACTCTACTACACTACTATCTGCGGCCACTGGCTAGCTAGTTGTTTGATAGCCTACCATTCGTGTGCATGCAGCTTTGCGTACAGAATATATAATAAAAAATAATTAATCAGGCTTTTAAATCTCGGACGATGGATCCGATTTCATAAAAATTTCTCACTGATCATCAGAATAATTGAGAAATGCTCGTGGTAGACGGTCTAGAAGTCCAGTATCTCAGGATTCGCGCTCATTTGGAAGAAAAATTCTTACAAATATGCCGTAGCTGGGGATCGAATCGTGAATATTTGAGATATCGACTAATCGCTCTATCGCTGCACTATAGCCCCAGAGTCTAGTTTGATAGTTTTCACAATATTGATGGGTGGTGAAAGTGTCCTATTAATTTGGATCCTTCATTGGCTTCTAAATTGATCATTATAGATAGGGTCTGACACATCCTAGCTAATGGTGCATACATTTGAGAGTTTGCCTATGCAAATCAATGTTCTATGGTTTATAACGACGTTAAAATAGTCGTGTGATTTGGTAAAAGCCATCCTGTAAATGAACACTAAAACAATTTCCTCCGCTAATAACTAAAGGTTAAACAACAATGGAGTATCGATTTGATGGGAGGTGTGGATGCAGTGTGCACTTTCTCTGTGATCGATGAAGACTGACACCTTTTGTTCATGGAAAACATGAACTTCATTTTGATGAATTTGTCATTGATATATGAAATGACAGGATTCTATATCTGATGGGTAGAAAAAACAGAAGTGTGTAATGTCTAGAAATTTGTTTGTTTGTTTTGTTGTTTTTTCTTTTTCAGGTTGGGGGTGATACTTTTGTGTTCAGTTGCATTTAGTTCAAAATTTGATTGAACAGTGATGTTCTTCGTTGTTTATGGTTGAACATTAGTTCCATCGAACAAAAGGCGAAATCATTCGTGTCCAGCGCCCCCGTCGTATTCGTCCCAAGGCCATCACGAGGGAGGTAAATCATGATTTCCGGAGTAATTAGTGCATAGTTGAACCGAAAATTGATACATCAAACATCCAGAGTTTTAATCCAGTGCATCTCGCGCGACTCGAACCCATGACCTCTTGACAATACTCCTATGCACTAACCACTCCGGATCCCTGTGGAGACAACATTAGTTCCAACGGGATCTATTGGACAATGGTAATCTAAGCAATGCCATGAGTTCCAAATATTGCAGTTCGTGAACACAAGGATTCACAAATACTGAAATTATTACAAGATTATATATATATACATATATTTATGTTCTTTCATTTAGCATTGAGTTTCATTTGTAGATGTAATTGATTTAATGAACTAAAGGCTGCTAACTTTTTTCCAAGATAAGCTGATGATGCTGGAACTTTCATGAATAATTCTGCTAGTACATTTGGTCTTCTTACACATGACAGATTGAGATGAACTAGGCACCAGATAAATTGAACCTGTGATGATCGGTCCGGTCTCACGGAAGTTTTCCATTGGTCACCAGGATAAATCGGGAAGCGCTCGCGGTGGGCAGTCTAGAAGCCCAACGTCCCAGGGTTCGCGCCCCATTTGGATACACATGACAGATTGAAGTGCATAGACAGGATGTCATGTCCTCAGATGTTCATGTTTGTTCGAAAATTAAATATATAAAACTTATACTACATCATCTCACACCATAACATAATCACAGTCACAAGTGGCTGACAATAACAAAAGAAATAAACACAGGGCATTCATGCAGTTTATTAACATCCAAATAATAAATAATAATTAACTTAAACTCCGTAAAGTAAATACAAATAAATAAAAAAACCCACGACATAAATACCAGTCCACAAACGAATACTAAAATATCGACGCGTCTGCTACGGAAATAAAATAGCATCTCTAAAAAAATAATAAACAAACACAAACGGAAACTAGACAATAAGGGACGACAGATTGATCCTCTCCTACGGCATGAGATGCAACTACCTACTACCTGAAACAAAAAAGAAAGCAGACAATGGTGAGTCCGGAGTCGAACTCTGTGGATATAGTGAACAGATAAATGCATGGTATAAACAAAGTAATAAAAACAGATGGAAACAAATTATACAATCTCCGGAAAAATAAAGTGCACAACAAATACAAACGCATACCTGGGGGCAAGATCAGAAAAACCTCGTTCCAAGTCAATAAGCTACTCATACTATGGAACAAATCCAGATCAAATACAAGTGCAAATCAGATACGTATATGCATGTCAATCAAGTGTAACAATCATAGCTCAAATAAATATAAAATGCATTGTATGCAAATGATGCAATGACCTGTGTCACCCCTATACATCAATCTACAACCATCACATATATCTGCGAAGCCGATCGGGTAAGAGCTGTGACAACTATATGTACTCGCAGATCCATCTCCTATGAGTGGTCGAATGGACATGATGCTGAGAGAAAAACCTCAATCCCGAACCCCAATACAAGAGGGAGCACAACCGCTCTGTATCAAAGACCCCCACGGGAGCACAACCGCTCTAATACCCTAAAATAAGGAGGAACAACCTCTAACTCCAGGAACGGGAGCACAACCGCTTTAGTACCCAACGGGGGAGCACAACCGCTCTACCTATCCCTACTAAATAACAAGGCGGGTGTCACTGTCGGGGTCGGCTACCACTCCAAGAACTAGCACTACCCATGAGTGGTTGAGAGTAGCAAGACAGGACGACCGCTCACACTTTGACAACTACCACTACCCCGAGTGGTTGAGTGGGCAGACCACTATATGACTGACGGTGGGCTTAGCCACAAGGAAGCCAATAACCGCCAGCATACAACAATATAGTGTATGATATCAGTGTGCACAACCAAAGTCAGGTTAACCGAGTTAATAAACAACACATACACCCAAACCAAAAACATAATAACACATATGCAACTAATCTAGTGGGTGAGGTATATCTAATGTAAACTAAATCCTAGATAGGTCACATGATGTTTCGAAAGTACATGCATACTAGTGGTACTCTTCGGATCAAAAAAAAAGTCGAGATTGTATAACTAAAAATTTGGAATTTAATCTCAAAGATCAAATACGAGTAAGTACCAAGCAAGAAAGTAAACGGTATAGATCTAAGGTAAAACAACCTACTTCGATAATAGAACAACCATACATTTAAAGGTAAATGAGCTATAAAATCAAAGGAGAAATACCCTCCTTTAACGTAGAGCGCTCGGGATAGAAGAGAACCTCCCATTCAATACCCGTACTGAATCAGAGCCCTATATCAAAGGACATGATATTTAGCTATTTAACAAAAAAAAATACTTATTTAAACTATACCTAACCTCACCTCCCAAAACTGTCTCAAAAATTCAACTCCCGACCTCTTTACCCAAAACAAATCATTTGCTAATCTAGCAAACAACCTAGAGCAAAGCTATGGCTCAAGTCAAAAACATCCAATTTTAGCTTTTTTAGAAGAAAAACAAAACAAAATACCGTACTAACCTTTTACACATTTATAATATCAGCCGTTATTACGAGGTGTGAAAGATAAGAAATCAATAAGATGATAAGTACTGCATGTTTATTCACATAATTAATCTTTTATAGAGGAATCTATAAATTACAATAGTGAACACGATGTAGGACAACATGCAATCAAAAAGCATGGATCCTCATGCTTCACGCATAAATTCTAGTTGCCTAAACCAACCTTTCCTCATATTATCACGACCCCTAAAGCAGAACTTAACCATCTGCTCTTACCTACCTGCTGCTAGCGATGCAATCCAGGGAAAATCCTTGGTTGGCAGAACCCTACAGAGAGAGGGAAAAATATTCAAGGTGAAAGAGGAAAAGAGGGTCGCGCGAGAGAAAATCGAGAGGCAAGGAGAAAAAGTAGACCGGCGATCGGCGCGAGGCAGGCGCTTTAGCTCGCTCACATGAAGCGGAGGTTTGCGACGTCCGGGTTGGGTCGTAGGGAAGAATCGCGCGAGAAGAAGAGCTGAGATCGAGAGGAGAGGAGAAGAATGGAGTTGCGGCAGAAAAGGAACTCGCAGCGTCGGGCTCAAGCAATTCACGCCGAAGGAGAGGAGGGAATTTAGAGAGGAATTTAGGGTTTTTCAAAACTATCTACATATATAAATATATAGTTTTGGCATTTTTGCGAAAAACCCCTCTCCAAGTTTGGCATATTTAACATTCTCCCCCTCTAACAAAAATTTAGTTCTCCAAATTTAGCTATTGAATCGAAGCAAACTCTATCAACTAATCAGCAATAATAGTATTGAACGCAAATATACAATATGTACCTCAGGTAAATAGACGAGGGTAACGAGCTCTGATCGTGTCCTCGAGCTCCCAAGTCGCCTCTTCATTAGAGTGGTGTTGCCATTCGACTTTAACTAGCTGAATTGTCTTGTTCCATAATCGATGCTCCTTATGGTCCAAAATTTGCACAGGTACCTCCTCGTAGGTCGCATCTGGCTAAAACGTGGTCGGTACCCATGACAAGATATGAGAAGGGGTCTAGAATATGCTTACTTAGCATAGACACGTGGAACACATCATGAATGCCAGCAAGTGATGGCGGTAATGCTAGACGATAAACTACTACTTCAATCTGCTCAAGAATCTGGAAAGGTCCAATATAATGTGGAGCTAGCTTACCCTTCAGACCAAATCTCTTCACCCCTTTCGTGAACGATAGTCGTAAGAACACATGGTCACTCACAGAGAACTCCAGAGGTCTCCATCTCTGATCTACATAACACTTCTGACGATCCTGAGCCTCTGACATTCTGTGTTTGATAGTACGGACTAGCTCTGCATCACGCTGGATATATATAGTTTTGACACTTTTGCGAAAAACCTCTCCAAGTTTGGTATATTTAACACAGGAAGGGGATTTAGGACAAGTATATTAATACCAGGAACCTACAATAGTACAATGTTTGTCCAACTTTTAACACTAGCTCATTCACTGGAGAGTTCTCTAGAAAATGATATACCCTTAAAAGTCTATCTTCAATCAGCTTTAAATAGGAGACTTCTCATTAGATGATCTATATAACATGATTTCCTCACTCTTCTTAGCATGATTTCCTTTATGACCCTTTCATATACTTGTTTTATTGTGGTAATAGAGTAAGGATTTAAATAGCAGATATCATTGTTTTCCTAGGTACTGAAACCTTGTCTTTGATCTATTACTACGTTAAGAAGGCATGTTAGAAACAATGCTTTATTGTGGCATAGATTTCCCTTTAACTGCCTCCAATGACACTTTAGTGGCTGTATATGCTTGGTCTCATCTTTTGAGAAAGACTTTGGTAAGTAACAATGTTTGATCTACATATACATGTCTTACTCCAGTATAGAGAAATTCTTGGCCATTAGCAGTGAATTCCCCCCAAAATGGAAACTTCTCTTTCCTCGACATGAATGAATGAGAAGCAGAGGCAGTGGCCCAACAAACATTAGCGACATTGTCCTACTCTTTCCATTCTTGTATTGAGCCTGTAATGCCACTCCACCACCCTCAGCCTCCATAACTTTTCTTCAGTTTTCCTTTTGGCAAGTTTTCAATATCACACAGCTCAAAAAGACATTTTCTCTCTCACATTCTTAGTTTAATTTGTTTAAGTTAAATTCCTTTGAGGGTCTAAAATAGTTTCAGATCATAAATCAAAAAGTAGACATCAAGGTAGGTGGAGGAAAATATGAGAAAAGGTTCACCTTTTGTTGAGAATTTTTAAAGTAGGGGATGTGGTTTTGGTAGAAAAGAAATTTAAGTGTGTAATGTAGGAAATGCAAAACCTTCCTTTTTCCTTCCAACAGTAGATGTTTACTAATGTCAGCTTACTTCTGCCCATGTTTTCCAAGCATTTAGTGTTCCCTTACCCTGAATCGTCATCATCAGTGTGGCCCTTTAGAAAGTGTAATAAATGTAGCATCAAAATTAATTGTCGGAGACTTGATTCATGCTTGGATGACTTTTAGGAAGATTATTGACTTATTGTTTATGTTTTTAGAAGAGACACTTATATTGTATTGTTTCTTAGAGATAAAAATTACAGATAATAAAGTTTTGCTATTATAAATTTATATATATACATATATTTTGTATTAAAAATATAAATTTACATATTGTGATTTTTTTGCTATAACATGTGCATATTGTAGATCAACTAATTTTAGATTAATTGTTAGTATCAAATTTAAACATAATGAAAACCTTTCTTTTATTAAGAAATTATTTAATTTATTTGAAAAGTTCTACTATTTGTGTATACGAAATTATTTGAATTTTCTTATAAATTTTTTCGAATTTGATTTTTATCTCTCTTTATTTCGAAAAATCGGGGTAAACTTTTAGTGCATTTACTTTTATATTAATAAAGTTATTATTACCATCACCACTACAATAATGAAACCAATACTTACTAAATTACTTCGCACTCAATCGATTTGAACCCCCTTTTGATACCTTTCTTTTCATTGGATGATTTGGTGGTCTTCGCGATAAATCAAAGAGAGGAATGGATCGGGTATGATGTCGAGTATCAGTGGGATATTGGTGTGCGATGACACCAGTCGTAGACGACTCGAAACAGAGAAAAGTAAAAGAAGCAAAAGAAAAGAGCGACCTTGCGATGACGACGGTGGCGGCGGTGAGGAAGAGGGGCCGGCCGAGGAAGATGCGGGATGGCTTACACCGGCATCGCTCGCCTACTTCCCCTTCGAGTGCCCCTGAGGTTCCTCGCCGGACTCTACGCCAGCGACGGCGACGCCCCCTTCGCGATGGATTCGCTGATTTCGACGACTACTTGGATGAGGAGGAGGAAGTGGAAGTGGAAGAGGAGGAGGAGCTGGAGCGGAAAAGAAAGAGGCGGCAGCTGAAGCTCATCCTCAAGCTGCCTCCTTCTTCCCCAACCACTGACAGACGGGTGGAGGGCGAGGAGGAGGAGGAGGAGAGGAAGCCCCGGAGGGTTGCTCCCTCAGCGTGCGAGTCGCCGTCTTCGTCTTCGGCTAATTCGTCTTCTTACGTGGATGACGACGCTGAGGATGAGGGCCAAGAGGAGGAGCCAGCCAAGCCGCTGAAAAAGCGCCACTTTGAGCGAATTGATGCGGGTCTTCGTTCCATTGGATCTGCTCCCCGAGAGGTATAATGCACTTTTCTAGTCGCTTCTCGCAAGTATCTGCGTTTTCACTCTAATTCATTGTCTTTCCAAATTAGTGATAGTAGTATGTTGCATTGGGATCCTCTCGTGAGAATTGAGGATGCGAAGTATTTTTTAGGGGAAATTCAATATTTTGAGATTAAAATTTTCTTATTCCATTTATTCTTGCAGGCGAGGGAGAAAATTTTCATTCGGAGATCCACGGGGCCTGTTTCTGGTTAGATTCTGCACGTCTCTTCATTGTTTTTTCATTTCAGGAAGTTATTATCTTTTCAGTTAATGTTGTGAATTTATTATTCAGGGGTGTCTACAAGTTCACAGCCTGCAGGAACACCTTTGCCCAACAGGAAGTTATTGGAGGCCATTCTTGATAAGATTCAGAAGTATTTTCCCTTATGAGATATGACATTGAAGTTCTCTTTAACATAGCTGACCTATGTATTTGTTTCGACTTAAAAATGTTTTTGGTGTGGCAGAAAGGATACTTATGGGGTGTTTGCGGAGCCAGTGGATATCGAAGAGGTTCGTGACTGTTCTATAATATGTGACATAATGATAAAAGAAAGAAACTGATTGGCTTTCTTACAATTTACTGTCATGCTTATTCTGCTTCAGCTTCCTGATTACTTTGATGTGATTGAGCACCCGATGGACTTTGGGACTGTTCAGAAGAAATTGGCGAGGAATTCGTATCGGTCTCTTGAACAATTTGAGGTAATCCTTATGTAATGATACTAGGTTTTCCACATATCTGGAATTTGGATATATATGTCTAAATAGAAAATAGTTTGTGAATTTCTCAAGTAGTAACGCAAGTTCCATGGTATCTGTGTGGACTTACAATGTCTCCACTATTGTCATGGACTCTTGAATATGCATAAAGATGCAACATGTATAGCTGTTTTCTATTTGCACCTGGCAAAAAAGCTCTTGGAGCATTTTCGTGATCACTTTGAGCCCCTTTGAGCTGAAGAAACAATTTCATAAGACTGCTACTAACCAATGATTCATTATGGTAAGAACACATACAGAGTAAAAGATCACAATGCTGCGATGGGCATGCAAGGTTCGCAAGCAGCTGAGCATGTCTGTAATTGATAATAAATGGCATTGATATTATATTCAAAGATGAATCAAATTGTCAAGTAACGATAAAGATTCGAGTAGAGAAAGACTAAATAAAACACTTTCTGCCATTGATATATGAAATGGTTATTAATAACCTTATAGAGAGCTAAGTGATTGGATAATATGTTTTCCTGTTATGAAAACATGGGCCTTTAAAAACTTGTTGATGAAGCTAGAGAAATTGTCTTATCTTCTCTCTCTCTCTCTCTCTCTCTCTCTCTCATGTTTGTTTGGTACTCTTAATAATGGCTAACAAGATTTGTTTATTGCCGTCAGTTCTGAAGGGGGAATTGTATCACTTTGGACTGTTGGAAAGTGATTTTTGTGCAATTTACTATTTTTTTTCCTTATGAAATTAGCTTGTTTGCAGGGTGATGTCTTCTTAATTTGCAGTAATGCTATGCAGTATAATGCACCAGACACAGTATACTTTAGACAGGTATTAGGAGACCCTTTATAATTTCTCAAGCAATTCAATTTAAGTAATTTTTTCTTTCTGTTTGGTATTACAAATCCTTAAATCTGCTTGGCAAAGGCACGGGCCATGCAAGAAATTGGGAGAAAAGAATTTCAAAAGCTACGAACTGAGGTCAAATTTATCGAACCAGATTCAAAATCTGAAGAGAAGATCAGACTGAATCCCATTGAGAAAAAACCACTGCAAAAGTGCCTGCCAAGAGTTGTGCAAGAATCATTTGTTTCTGATATTTCATCTGCCACAACTTTTGCTTCTGGAGGGTACATTGGTACTGGTTTAAGCACAGTAGAAGCTAGTGGTGCAGATCCTGCTACCACTTCCAATGGTCTTCCTGATGGCAGTTCTTCGCTGGGTGACAGTAAATCAGAAAAGGCGGATGACCTTAGAGGTAGGAGCGTGAAGCTACAATGTCCAGTTCTTTCACAGTTTGACCAAACAATTTTCTCAAAAAAATAAAGTATTTTATGGGATTTTCAAATACATATTTATTTTGTTTTTGCTCTTCCAGTGAAAGACTCTACATCTAAGTTTGGGAAGCGATCACTTGATGTAGATGAAAATAGGCGTGCCACTTACAATACTAGTTGTGACCAAGAATGCACAGCAGAATCTGGCACAGTGTTCGATGTGTTTGAGGGAGACCAAAGGCAGCTGATTGCTGTATGTGGAAACTTAAATACTTGTTTTATGTTCGACATCTCATGCGCATCTTATAATTTTGATTTCCTAATCAGGTTGGAATTGATGCTGACTACGTGTATGCAAGGAGCCTGGCCCGTTTTGCAGGCAATCTTGGTCCTTCTGCCTGGAAAATTGCGTCAGAGAGGATTGCAAATGCTTTGCCTTCTGGTGTAAAGTATGGCTATGGATGGGTTGATGAATATGAACCACCTCTAAGTTCTATTGTGTGCAGTCCCAAGTTGAAACAAAAGCAGATTAATCAGAATACAACTGTTCAGTTTAAAATGCCTCTGAAGAAGGATAAAGTAACGGCACTTGGGAGAAAAGCCAGTGGAAATGGAGATTTAAAGGAAGTAGATTATAGCACACAGAGTCAACTTCGAACCAGTTTTCACAACAGAGATTCTGATCCTGTTAAGGAAGGAAATGATCCTCCTAGACTTAATGGAACAAAGAAACAATCACCTAACAATATCTCCGTACCCCGGCAAAGGACAGATGCTGTTGTATTGCCGAAGAACAAACAAGTTGCATTTAATTTTGCTAGCACTAGCGCTGCTTCTTTAGAGCAAGTTCGGGAATGTCAGCCAAGTTCCTCAAATACTAGATCGATGAATCAAGCTTTACAGAGCTCTCACATTTATGATGATGTAGTCCCTTCTAGACCACCTGCCACTGGCCAATCAGACAGAAAAACTGTGCAGCCAGAAACTCTAAAACAAATGGAATCATCATTGGCACCAAGCAGGAAATCTAATGGAAAAGTCAGTGTTGCTCAATTCAGTAGTGGAAAAGTCTTGACTGGTTCTTGCAATAGTCTTGATAATTCCATGAGATTTCTTTCCCCAAATCAAACAAGAGTCATAGCTAATGACCCTCAGTCATTGGGCGGTTATGATCATGGCCTCGGTGACCCTTCAAGATTAATGGGCTTGCCAATCAAGATGTTTGGCCAGCCAAACATTTCAAGCAATTCAAATTCTCCCAAAACATTCCCGTCAGTTGTTCCACCAAGTGGCAGAGAAAAACCAAATGTTCCAGATTATGTTGCAGCACAAATGTGGATGACTGCCGGAGCTTCCTCACACTCTAAACCACCGCAATATACAGTAGATGCTTGCAACACTTCAAATGGATCTGTTTCTACATTTTCTAATGGCTTATGGAGAGCACCAAATTCATCCCCCAGAATCTCCAACGATTCCATTACAACCTCCATGTCTCAAGCTTTTAGACAACCCATCCAGGTGGTAGGTTTGGAACCTCAGGTTCGTGACAAGGGACTGGTCATCTTCCCTCAGCTAGTTGCAAATGATTTGTCTGGATTTCAAAATCAGAGTCCACGACAAGGTCTGGTACCACAAAGAGAAAACAAGCATAGCAAGAATATGTGCCCTCCAGATCTAAATATTAGTTTCCAGCCTCCTGGATCTCCGGTTCTGCACTCTCCTTGCATTCTCAAGGACTCTCAGCAGCCAGACTTAGCTTTGCAACTCTGATACTCCATTTTCAAGGTTGGTTTATGTCACGCAAACAATATTAATATGAACTTGCTTTTCATCAGATGAAGCTTGTTTGTGCTTGCAAGATGAGTACATAATGGAAGAAGGAAATCATCCTCGTGGAAACTACTCAAATCTACCGATCTTTTGCTTGAATGGTGAATCAATCATTTTGGTTTGAAATCTTTTATATGAACTATAGTCATGTTGAATGGTGAATAGAGGCGATTTTGTAGATGGACATTGATGATGAATCATGACTGTATGCACATATCTGATCGTAGATTTAGCCATTCTCACTGACCAACCAAGGCTAATGGTTCTTGGTCGTGATTTCAGCTTTTGGTAGAATCATCAAAGAAATCTATGCCAAATGAAAATTTTCTTCTATTATTTTGCTTTAATGTTATAGTACGTTTTGCTGGAATCCTTTTGTGGATTGGAAGAGGTCAAATTCTGTTTTTTTTTGGATGACCAACTTGTTTGAAAGTAGTCTTTGAATAATGATTGAAAAGATCACTATATATTTGACCTCATAATTTTGGGATAATTATGCCTTCAAATTTATCTCTGAGTAATCGATTGCAATTTTCTTAATTTCTTTTATGCCTAATTGTCATGGCAACTAACTACTTTGTTATCACATTTATATATGTTTTGGTAGTCACAAGATGACCTCTGTATATTATATGGTGGATAATCAATAAATTTTAGATGAAAGTTTCTATACAACCAGAATTTTTCATCTTAATATTCTTAAACAATTATTTAATTATGATTCATAATTTTGGGAAATGCCTAAAATCAAGCCCCTCTTGTTCTAAATTTGCTTAAACTAATTTTGTGAAATGATTTAATTAAGCACCTCAGTTCCAAAATAGGCAAACCGAACCCCTATTAGCCAAAAATAAAGATAAGAAACCGAGCAAAGATCAACTAATCAGATTTCTTTCGATTGAGTTTTGATGGTTTGAAATTAATAAGGTTAAATTTTTATTTTAAAAAAAAGATTAGTAGGAAGTAAACTGAATTAGTATTTCATGTTTCTTTTTAATTTTTAAAGACAAAAAATCATGCAATCGAGTGATGTTTAACTAAACACCAAATAGCTTAATCATTCAATTTTTTTTTAAAAATATGCCTTATAAATTAAAAAAAATAGTTTACTTATAAAAATAAATGAACATTTGTTCCGGAACCAACAGCATGGACTATGGACTCCGGTGGTATGAACTTGCTAAGTTGAGGGAGTGTGATGAGGGTCGAAACATAAAAATAAGACTTCCAAAGATAAACGTTAGAATGACATCAAGAGGTGTCCCGGCGATGTCACACTGACGTTCAAGTCAGAAGTAGGGTTTAAAAAAAATTTAGGGTAAAAGAGAGAAGAGTTTAGAAGATTACGTAGCCTCCTTCCCAGGGATTCTTGGACTCCTTTTATACTTCTGACCGTGATCCTTCATTTCTCGTCATTAATGATATTAATGACGTATCTTTTATAACCGTCATTATTGTCAATTATTGAAGACTATTATTGAGGCTTTTACTCGTATGTGTTTCATTCTCCTCCCCCTTATTAATGCTACCTTTTGGCGGCGTCTTAAATGCTCCTTGGTTATTCTACTAAGGGACATCACTTGATATCCCTCTGGTATTAACTATGAAGGGATACTCCTAAGTATTTCTTAGGGCAGTCTCCGCCGCCCGGGCCATGTTGGCCTATCCTGCTTGGGCAGTGTTCACCATGTCCCATGAGTACGGGCGGTCAACTGTCATTTAGACTCCTAAATAACAAGCTCTCGAGTGGGCTATTGGAGGACCATGAGGGGTGCCCGAGCGAGCACTTTCCTGGACTATCGAGCCTGGCTCTTGGGTCCCTAAGCCAAACTCCCGAGTAATAGGCTTTTCGAGAGGGCTATTGGAGGACCATAAGGAGCTGTTGAGCGGGTGTCTGCCTAGACTAGCAAGACTAGTACTTGAGTTTCTGGTCCTCTTTTCATCATGCAACAGCTATGCTGCCATGTGACAACCTCTCAGATATTATGCTGCCACGTGGCACACCCTCAATACGTCACCAATCATAAGACCCCTCCTTAAAGTTTAATCGAAGGAGGTGTGAATCTGACTAATTGGACAAGAGGATAGTATGGTGGGTGACTGCCACGTCAGAGAGGAGTGCATCAGGTCATTAAATGCAAGGTCGTGATGACGATTGTGTCAGAGATTCAGTCATCATTCCATTTTAACTAGGTGTGCCTCGCCTTAATGAGACTTGCCTCACAATAATTAGCCATATGAGAGAGGTCGATGAGTGGTCGACTATCGTGCTGCCATGTGGTCACAATCCCCACCTGAGGTGCCTCGTCGGCGCCATCTTTTCATGCATTTCCCAAAGGTACTCATTTATGAGAAATGGCACATGATTTGGACGCCTCAGTTTTCACGGCATCCAATGATCAGACTCGCCTCCTACGACGAACCCTACATCCAACGTTTACCTTTGCCCTCATGAGGCTATATAAGCACATTGTTAGGGGTTGCAAGGGTGCAAACTTAGTCCCACATTGGAAATCACATGGTTGGATCATAGGCTTATAAGGAATAATGTATCTCCATTGGCATGAGGCCTTTTGGGAGAGTCCAAAAGCAAAACCATGAGGGCGTAGGCCCAAAGTGGACAATATCATGTCATTGTGGAAATATCTAAATTCCTTTTGGTCCTTACAATTGGTATCAGAGTCAGGTTTCTCTTCATGATCTAACCATGTGCGTTAAGCCTTAAATAAAGGATATGTGAGCTCCCGTGTCTTGATCAAGAGGACCAAGTTCTAGTTGTGGCTAGATGGTGAAGTCCTAGTAGGTCAGGTGGACCGAGGGGCAGAAAGTCCTGGTGGATCAAACATAAGAAAACGGAAAAGGTTTCCGCTTGTGGTGGGGGTATGTGGTCCTTTGTTTGAGGGGGGATTATTAGGGGTTGCAAGGGTGCAAACTTAGTCCCACATTGGAAATCACATGGTTGGATCATAGGCTTATAAGGAATAATGTATCTCCATTGGCATGAGGCCTTTTGGGAGAGCCCAAAAGCAAAACCATGAGGGCTTAGGCCCAAAGTGGACAATATCATGTCATTGTGGAGATATCTAAATTCCTTTTGGTCCTTACACACATGACTCGTACAATCATCACACTTGAGGCAGTTCTCCTCGCTATCCTTCGACATCACCCTCTTCGACTTCTTCCTTTGCCGGCGAACACTTCCTGTAAGTTTTTCATCTGATTTACTTCCTCCATTGTTTTCCCATGGCCACCCCTTTGTACATTGCACCGTTGTACGAATGTACTAGGTTGAAAGTGTCCAGGTACCATATCTGTTATGCTCGCCTTGAGTACGGGATCTCTCCATAATATAGGATGAGGGTTCGCTGACATAATCAAGTTCCATGCACTCCTTCGCAGGGATTCTACATCTTCTTCCTCGGTCAAGTAGAATATAGGCTTAGGTTTCCTATGCCTGCCTTCTTTCAAGAGACGACCACCGCCGACGACCGACGGTCGGCACCGATCGTTGGTGGTTGACGTCGGAAGCCGACCGGCAGCAACCGGCGATCTACGTCGATCGCCGGCGTTCGGCGTTGACAGCCGACTGCCGGTGTTGCACATCGAATGCCTACACGGACACTGACGGTCGACGTCGACGCCGACGAATATTTTTTTAATTTAATATTTTAATAAAATTATCTAAATAAATTCAAAAGGGCAATATGGTAAAATATTATATTATATTATATACTATTACCTCCAAACAAACAAGATTTTATTTGATTACCTAAATTGAATCAAACAACTTCAGGTTATCTTTCATTCCCTATTACCTTAGTTATGTGATTACTAACTAAGGTTATATATGATAACTTAAACCAAACGCACTCTAACATACAAGTTACAATCCAATGCTTAAATATAGAGGAATTCATATAGTACTAGTCCTAGCCAAAAAAAATTAAACACAACCAAATGCAGAATTTTACTAATATGGATATAAGACAACATCTACAATAGAGGAGAGGTATGATGTAGTAAACTTTAAAAATTGCACAACATGTGAAATTTGTTGTAGAAAAGATATTACTTCACATAAAGACAGTCAACATTAATTGATGGAAAAACACAATTTCTTTTTTGACCTATCACCATATAAAAAGTCAAACTCAAAATAAAAGTTTTGCACTATATAAATTAATCAAACTCAGCTTTAAGAAGCAAAATTTTATCAATAGACAGATTGATCTTGACTAATGTGCTTATCAATAAATTTGTATTGAAGCAAAATTTTATCCCTAATGACAAGGTAACAAATTTTCATAAATATTGATAATGAATTCCTTAATACTATAATTAAGGGATTAAAAACCCTCACCTTTTCACTTTCCCTTGAACAGATTCTTCCATAAATTTCATTGAAGAGATCTTCGTTGGACGGGACTTCACCAGATAGGGCTCACGGGTGAGGAGAGGGATATCCGGTGGAGAGGGCTTCGTTGAAGACAACTCTATACGGTTGGCGCACGACAAAGAATCACCTTGAAGCCACTGATCGCGTGAGGGTGTGAGATTAGGGCTTGCGCTTTGGAGGAGTTAGGGCAGCCTGAGGAGTTTTGCATGAAGACTTTAGGTCAAGATTAGGTTAAGGAGAAGTTGGGGCGGTGTGAGAAGGTTACGACTTGGAGGAGATGGAGGCGGCTTGAGAATATTGCGAGGAGATGAAGGCTCGCGTGAGGAGATCGCGAGATCGCGAGCGTGAGGTGTCACACCCCAGAGGCACATGCTTACTCAAAAATCAGGCAGCCTCTCTTCTGTACAGCGGACAAGTTGGGACAAATAATACATAACTCACAACATAAAAGATGGCTTAACCATCATAACTGGAAACATAAAGGCACAACTACGCAGTTTATATCAATAAGAATGGTAAACATAAAATAAACTTAAACATCGCAAAAATTGTTAATGTCTGTTAACGGAAAAAGACTAGCGGAAAGTCCGTATACAAAAGAAACTCCAACATATGTCTATCAAACATAATAGATCAATAAGAGATAAACAGAAATCTTCCAAGACGATACAAGACAAGGAAAATAAATACCAGACTAAGAAGTAAATACGGAATAAATATGGACATTAAACCAAATCTCCAAATCAACTCAATACTGTGGGACTGGCAACTGGATCCTTTCTTGGCTCCAGGTAATGGATCTACTTGCTACCTAAAACAAAAATAGGTGGTAGGGGTGGTGAGTCCAAGCAGACTTTGCGGATATATGAATAGACAAATGCATGACATCAAAAGTTATATGAAACAACGTAATAACATACGAGATAACATAGTATCAAACATACATGCATGTCAACCAAATGCAGCAATTGTTAGTAGGAGCCCTAGAGCCAATTATGTGATGATTAACTAGGGAATTTTTGTATCATATTCTATCATTAATAAATACATGTTTGGTTATTATACTTACTTTATACTTATGCCAAATAACTAAGTATAATAATGTCCTTGGGTAGTAGGTTTTTATCTACATCATATCGATTGGTTAAATCAATAGTGAGATAATGTAGAGAACACTACACTAAACCATTCCTAGTCAAGCATTAATATTCAAGGATAATATTAATGCATGGAGACTAGCATGTAGGTCAATTGATGACTTGAGCTCACAAGTTATGAATATGTGATATCAAATTGACACATGGGTATACATTAGAGAATGTGTACTGAATTGACCCGCCATGAGAAAATTTTATAAATTCTCATATGAGTGTCATAAACTTTCTCATGCGACTATTAATATGAATAGTCCTTAGATCTGAAGTCACTACGGTTCCCTACATGAGGAGTTATGTACTCTAGTATCATCAAACGCCACCCGTAACAGGATGGACTATAAAGGCGATCACTGGGTATATAATGAATTATGCGAAGGGATGTGAGTGATGTTGATGGGATCTATTCCTCCTATATGACGGGAGTGATATCTGTGGGCCCCTTGATCCAGTAGGACTGCTAAAACGCATGGTCATGCTCAAATGAGTCAATATGAGATATTGAGCTCATTTGTTTGAGTGAATCTTCTTGGGGATCAAGAAACACAAAGATTGATCGACGATGACACAGTCTATGCCTCATTGGTCAATCTAGATATCGATGATAGAAGGACAAGGTCATACATTGTCATAGTCACAGAGGTTAAGTCAGATCTCGACTTTCTTGTTATTTAGGTAGCAATGATACATTGCTAGATGCCGCTCATTGCTTATATGTCTAAAGCGGTTTAGAACATTGCCAACATTACAAGAACCTATTGGGTCACACCTAAGGACACGATGCTTTGGAGATTAATTCATCTTAGTTTGACTAAGATTTGATCCAAATTGGATTATTGAGTTAGACTCAAGTGAATCCAATTGGATTATGGGATCGAGGTGTAATTTGAGTTAAACTCATTTAAATTAGACTCAACCACATTTGGATGAGATATTAATTAATTAAAATGTTTAACAAATTAATAATAGAGGAGGATGAAAAGATTCTCTTCATTGAATGGAGAGAAGTTGAAGAATCATATGAGAAGATGTATTCTTTATTGCTTTAATGAAGGGAAGCTAAAGGGATAAAAACTCTTCATATTCATGGGATGAGTATAAAAGAGTTTTCTTGTCATTTGGATGAAAAAAAAAGTCATCTTTCCTTCCTCTCTTCTCCTCCCCTCTTGGCCGAAACCCTTTTCTTTGAGTTCTTGGTGGTTTTGTGAACTACCTCAAGTTGCTAGCACAACTAAGGTAGTTCTTCTCCGAAGTTGAGAGATCGTGTTCGTGTGTATACGCATAGAGGCACTGACACTTAAACGTGCAAGAGATCCGGCGTAGCTTGGACGAGCGAGATAAACGCAAGGGCACTCTTCAAAGGTATACACATAGATAGCTCTATTAGCAAGATGAATTTCGTACGAGTTTTTCTCTCGCATGGATCGCTCGAGGGATCTTGTTTCTACTACATCTTTGTGTTTATGTCGCTAGGAGATCCCTACAACAATCATAGCTTATATAAATGCAACAAACACAAGAAAATACATAAATGCAATAGATACATATGATAAAATGACATATGTTATCCCTGATGTCAGTCAAACCACCAACACATCACATCTGTGTGGGTGAGTGGGTAGGGTTGTGACAACTGTACACACTCCAACGAATACCACTGATATACGTAGTTGAGTGGACAGGATGCTGGGGAGCCAACTACTCCAAAACCCCAAGATAAAGGGGGAGCCACCAACAGCTCTAATATCCCTCGAAAACAATGGTGAGGGTGTCAACTGTTTGCCTACAACTCCAACCACATAAACTCTAGTACTTAGCCTGGAGGTCTGGAGTTCGAATCCTTAGGAAGGCAAAAATCCACTGGCCAGGGGTGGGAAAACCTAGTGAGTAACGGCACGGCCGATGGTCGTCGGTTGACGACATAAGGGGTCGCCAGTTGGGCTGCCAAGTGGGTCGCCCAAGGGGCCGGGTCGTTACAATAAAAAGGCGCCTTTTTATTATAACGACCCGGCCCATCGACCCGACCCCTCAGCCCCTTGGGCGGCCAAATTTCATTTTTGGCGGCCCAACAACCTGGCCCCTTTGGTCGTCGATCGTCGTTACTCACAAGAACTTCTCACCCCTGGCCAGTGGATTTTTGTCTTCCCCAGGATTCGAACTCTGGACCTCCAGGCTAAGTACTAGAGTTTATGAATCCTGGTAGCCAAGTGAGGCTCACTTGGCTATCAGGATTCATAAACTCTAGTACTTAGCCTGGAGGTCCAAAGTTCGAATCCTGGGAAAGGCAAAACTCCATTGGCTAGGGGTAGGAAGTTCTTGTGAGTAACGACGGTCGACGACCAAAGGGGCCAAGTTGTTGGGTCGCCAAAAATGGAATTTGGCCGCCCAAGGGGCCGAGGGGTCGGGTCGACGGGCCGGGTCGTTACAATAAAAAGGCGCCTTTTATTGTAACGACCCGACCCGACCCTCGGCCCCTTGGGCGGCCAAATTCCATTTTTGGCGGCCCAACAACCTGGCCCCTTTGGTCGTCGACCGTCGACTGTTGTTACTCACAAGGACTTCCCACCACTGGCCAGGGGTGGGAAGTTCTTGTGAGTAACGACGGTCGACGACCAAAGGGGCCAGGTTGTTGGACCGCCAAAAATTGAATTTGGCCGCCCAAGGGGCCGAGGGGTCGGGTTGACGGGCCGAGTGATTACATCCCACCTCCAGAGTCTCGTATCAATCAGGATCCTCTATTAAGGATTAAGTTATAAACAACTTTACTAAAATAGCAACTATATATAAAACGGATTATGATTAAGCCTAATTATCTCCTTCACTTGCTAATACAAACTACATGATTAACTTCTAACACCATTGCCAGGTAATCATCTCAAACCTAAACCTAATAGCCCAAAACTAGCTACAACAGCCTTACATTTATGGCAACCTTAATTCATAACAATTTGCATTGTCATCAAGATCTCAAATTAAAACTAGCCTACAACCCAGATAGGAAATTCCAAGATCAGTAATCTAAAGGCGAAGAATGACACTGCCGAAATGATATTGTTCATATCAATTGATCCCATCGTACAAAAGGATCATTGGTTTCATGCCACAAGATGATATTGTTCATGGAAACTTTACAGTAGATGAAAACCTTTAGTTCAGTGTTAATTGTAGGTAAGAGATACATAAAATTTTTTCTTATATAACCTAGGCAGCCATTTTTAACAGCCCACAACAATCCCCACTCACGGCAAGGCAACAAAAACCAACACACAGATTCATGGGCAACAATCCAAGAATCTCATGGCATCACACGACAGCAACAAGAAAAATAAGGCAGAAACAGAACTAAGCTTAAGCTTACCCTTCCACTAATCCTCTGCTCAAATCAAATAGAAAAATTCTCAATTTGGTTGTGCCGGCAATGGATCAAGGAGCAAGATCGTCGGCTCTAACTTGGCACTGATCGCACAGAGGAGAAGAGAAAGAGGGGAATCACACGGTCGGAAGAAGGGATCGCGCGGCTCGGCGGTTGCGACGTGGATGAACAAGAAGGCGAAAGAGGGCTACAGGAACGTGCAATCGCGAGGAAGAAAACCATAAGTACGATCGCTGAGAAGGGTTGTCGTTCACGATGAGAGGGACCGGCATGGACGGCGAACGGTGGAGATGGAAGGAAGGGTTTGCGGCAGTGGCAACGGGGAACCACTCACGCGCTGGGGTGGATTCGGCGTCGGGGAGAAGCACGGGGAGAAGACGGTTTCGGGAGGAAATCTTAGGGTGCGTTTGGTTCAAGTTATCATATATAACCTCGGTTATGTCATTACCAAGTAATCACATAACCAAGGTTATGAGGAATGAAATATAACCTGAAGTTGTTTGGTTCAATTTAGGTAATCAAATAAAATCTTGTTTGTTTGGAGGTAATAGTCTATAACTTAATATAATATTTTACCATATTACCCTTCAATTTGTTTAGATAATTTTAATTGTTTAGACTTAAGAGCTTCGAAGTCAATCATCGATGTCCACGTAGGTAGTCAGTGCCCACGTAAGCAGTCGGTGTCCAACATTGGTGGCCGACCATCGACGCCGACCGCCGGCCAGCGATCGACGGGCGCCGACCACCGGCCGGCGACCGAAGGGCGCCGACCACCGGCCGGCGACCGAAGGGCGCCGACCGCCGGCCGGCGACCGACGGGCCCCGACAGCCGGCCGGCGACCGACGGGCGCCGACCGCCGGCCGGCGGCCGGCCACGACGCCGACGATCGGCGGCCGGCAATGCCGCCAGCGATCGTCGGCGACGATCGGTGGTGGTCGCCGGCCGTCGACGATCGGCACCTGCCTCCAGCAATCGTCGTCAGTGGTCGCCGGCGGTGGTCGCCGGCGATCGTCGCCGGCGGTGGTCGCCAGCAATCGTCGCCGGCGGTGGTCGCCGACGATCGTCGCCGGCGGTGGTCGCCGGCGATCGTCGCCGGCGGTGGTCGCCGGCGATCGTCGCCGACGATCGTCACCGGCGGTGGTCGCCGGCGATCGTCGCCGGCAGTGGTCACCGGCGATCGTCGCCGGCGGTGGTCGCCGGCGATCGTCGCCGGCGATCGTCGCCGGCGGTGGTCGCCGACGATCGTCGCCGGCGGTGGTCGCCGGCGGTGGTCGCCGGCGATCGTCGCCGGCGATCGTCGCCGGTGGTGGCCGCCGGCGGTGGTCGCCGGCGATGGTCGCCGGCGATCGTCGCCTGCGGTGGTCGCCGGCGATCGTCGCCGGCGGTGGTCGCCGGCGATCGTCGCTGGCGGTGGTCGCCGGCGATCGTCGCCGACGGTGGTCGCCGGCGGTGTCGCGGCGATCGTCGCCGGCGATCGTCGCCGGCGATCGTCGCCGGCGGTGGTCGCCGGCGGTGGTCGCCGGCGATCGTTGCCGGCGGTGGTCGCCGGCGGTGGTCGCCGGCGATCGTCGCCGGCGGTGGTCGCCGGCTGTGGTCGCCGGCGATCGTCGCCGGCGGTGGTCGCCGGCGATCGTCGCCGGCGGTGGTCGCCGGCGATCGTCGCCGGCGGTGGTCGCCGGCGATCGTCGCCGGCGGTGGTCGCCGGCGATCGTCGCCGGCGGTGGTCGCCGGCGATCGTCGCCCGGCGGTGGTCGCCGGCGATCGTCGCCGGCGATCGTCGCCGGCGGTGGTCGCCGGCGTTCGTCGCCGGCGATCGTCGCCGGCGGTGGTCGCCGGCGATCGTCGCCGGCGATCGTCGCCGGCGGTGGTCGCCGGCGATCGTCGCCGGCGATCGTCGCCGGCGGTGGTCGCCGGCGATCGTCGCCGGCGGTGGTCGCCGGCGATCGTCGCCGGCGGTGGTCGCCGGCGATCGTCGCCGGCGGTGGTCGCCGGCGGTGGTCGCCGCGATCGTCGTCGGCTGTGGTCGCCGGCGATGGTCGCCGGCGATCGTCGCCGGCCGCCGTTGTCGGTCATCGATCGCGAATAATGCTTTCGGAAGTTAATAAATTATAATGGTTATTTTCGTCTTGAATGTAAATATTGGAGGATAATTTTGGAAAGATAAGTTGCATAACCTGGGAATCAAGAAAAACCTTACTTCCCTAAGGTTTTCCGATTCCTGGTTGCATGCCCCTTTTGCTGACGTGTCGGGCATCGATCATTACTTGGGAATCGTTGATTATCTAAACCAAACAAGGTTTTTGTTGATATCCTTGGATGGATAACCAAGGTTATCAAGGATAACCCTCAACCAAACGCACCCTTAGGGTTTTATTAAGTTTTTGGTATTTTTCAAATAAGCCCTCCAATTTTAGCTAATCACAACTAGATCCCTAATTTGCAAAGAGACCCCCTAAATTTTGGTATTTAACCCAAAAACCTTTGAGTGCAACAAGATGGCGATGATGCAGTCTTGCAAGAAGTTCTATTTCCCGACAGAACTCTTCCTCGTCTTGCTTTGAAATTTTGTTCATCCGTTTTATAGCAACTATAGAGTCATCAACAAACTGAACCTTGTAGACAGTTCCAAATCCACCTTTACCTATGATAGTGCTAAAACTCTCTGTTGCTTTTTATATCACCTTGTATGTGAATCTTCCAAACATGTTCAATGGACCTGTGGACTTGAGCAGGTGCAAAAGCATTCCAGGAACTCATTTGAGAATCTGAGTTCTTCGATTTTTCTGCTTTTCTGAAGAATAACTAGTATCAAGATTAGAATTAGCACAATTGGCAGGCCAATAACTGCAATGCCAATTCCAAGAAGAAGTGTAAGGTGGTAAGTATGCCAATTTTTGTTGACAGGACCAATAAGTAATTAATTGTTGCTTTGGAGCTTCAGCAGAAACAGAACTTGAAGACACAAAACTAGGGGAAGATGTAGGCGTGCGTGATCCTGAGGATATTGCTGAAAGAATACTAAGCCGTTGAACGCCAAAGAAGCAAGTGACCAGATCTACAGCAGTAAAGCTGCCACCTTGGTTTGCAAGTGTCACAAAAATTGCATCACGACATACACTTAAAGTGACATTATCATCTACTGTTATAAGGTGGTGAAGGTATACAATGCCAGAGTTTAGACACCTCTTGCAACTATTATCTAATGAAAGAGGCTCATCACAAGTTTCAATGACATCACTAGAATTGGGAGACTGCAATATTTCTAATACACTAACTCTACCCTCGCATTGATATGAAAGTTGAATCTTCGGCCCAAACCGCAAGACGATAGCGCATTAGCAGGAATCCGATATAAGTTGAAGGATTCAGCAATAAAATTAAGGCAGACTTCAATAAATGCTGCAGGAACTCCTAGTCTTCCAGTAGCATTTGCATATCTAGCTAGCAATAGATATTGCAAAAAAGGCATTGATATAACGACAATATTTGCCTAGCTGATTTTGATCTGAACAAGTAGAAGATGCTAAGTTGAAGTTTGACCAACTAAAGTGCAGAGGACAATCTCCTGTGATCACCAGAAGGCTGTTCTGAGATCCGAGAGAAGTGAATGCCAAGAGCAGGAGCAGAGCGTGGGCGGCCAGCATGAGACTGAGGGAACAGAAGAGTGACAGTGGAGTGAGAGTGGCGTCTACCCCGTGCGACCTGGTGCCCGAGCCTAGTTTCTCGAACGGGCTATGGGAGGATCTTGAGTGTTGCCCGAGCCTAGTTTTCAGAGCGGGCTATGGGAGGACCCTGAGTGGTGCCCAAGCGAGCACCTTTTGGCCCTAGCAAGCCTTGTGCTTGGGTCCTTTGTCCTCTTTTCACCATGCAACTGCTATGCTGCCATGTGGACAACCTCTCGATACACTCATAATCAACATATAAACAATATATATATTAGAATTAGAGAAAATTACAAGTTAAAATAAAACAATTTACGAATAAAATGAAGGAAATGATGTTTGGCGAGTTTCCTGCAAATTATATAACCAAAAGAATTAAAATTTATCAAAAAAGATTATTCACATTATAATAAAAGATTGTTTGGCTTGTACGTTGTAGCTTATGTACGTTGTAATAGCTATTTGGATAGGTAGCTGATACAACGTTGTAGCATAAATCCTAATAAAAAATATTGTATAGAGAGAAAATAGATATCGAAGTGGAAGGGCTTGCAGTTTGGAGAGCTTCTAGCCCATTCGAGAAGAAACTTGTGGCTATATTTTGTGCTTAGCTTGCAGCATAGATGCTTTGCTTGTCGCGAACGGGCTGGAATGGGTGTTGTCAGTAGGAGCAATAGCGATGTAAGACGATGGTGAAGAAAGGAGCGACAGCGACGAAAGATTGTGGCGAAGGAAGGAGTGAGAGTGAGAAAAATTTAGATTTGGAAAAGTCGAGCGAAGAACATATAGATTTGGGAAAGTAGAGCAAAGGAAATTTAGATTTAAGAAAATTAAGAGAATAAAAGTGGCAGGAAGGTTTTGAATGGAGGTGAAGGAGAGAGAATAAAAAATTTGAGTTGGCAACCACAAGAGTGCATCGCTTGTGGTCACGCGGAGACGGACAGAATTCACTCAATAAAAAAACTCGATGAAATACTTAGTGAATGATATGATGCTTTGTATGTACACGTTCGATTATCGCTCGGAGACTATCGACGGCCGGAGGCCGCCGTCCTGAATCAAACTATACCCTGAGGGCACAGTAAATCCGTCAGGGATCGCTGCATGTAAAATGACACGTCATTCACTGAGCTTTTCTTTGAGATTTTTCACTGAGCATATCATTTTCCTATATATATATAGAGAGAGAGAGAAAGAGATTTCATATGTTATGGACGGTACGATGCGTGGTCGTTCGTGGTTGAGCGAAAGAGGTGCTTAGATTTGATCCAGACGTCTCTATTTAAATTCTAAATATATATAATATACTCTGTAAGTATCTAAAATTTTTTAGTATTAATTTTTTTTAGCTTAAATATTATAATCCAACCTTTAAATTCTAGAAGTAAAATTTAATTGGCTTAACCCGGAGCTAAAAATAATAATAATAAAAAATATTATTAGACATCCTTATTATATACCCCATGAGCATATGAAATTTTTTAAATTTAAATATTATCATTCAAGTCCTAAATTTTAAAAATAAAATTTAATTATCTTAAATCTGAAGCTAAAACAAATAGTAGCAAATAAATTAAAATGTATCCAAACGTCTTAATCATTATGGAGGGCGATTCCACGTTGATATATAATGAAAGAGAATTTAATAACATGAAAGGACAAGTTTTTTTAGCAAGATTAATTAACGTTGACACTTAGTCACTGTATTGGTGTTAACCCGTGGAACATATTTGGCCTCGTGATATGAACATTTCCATTTGAATTACTAACCGATGGTCACGCGGTGGCCAAAAATAAAAAATAAAAAATAAAAAATAAAAAATAAAAAATAAACCGATGGTCACTCACTTTATATCGTGGGTAGGACAACGCGCATGATATGATAACTCCCCACCTGAATAATAATTCCGATAGCCACTAATCTTTGTCTCTTTCCTACGTACCTTTCCGCCCTCGTACAGTGGCGCGGACTGAAAGAATTGCGCGGACCGCCCATTGTTTCACGCCTGAGCGAATCTCATACAATTTAATTGATTATAATAAAAATTGATTAGGTTTATTTTAAGAAACGCTAAAATTAGGAGCGAAAAGTTATTCATCCCTTCTAGTCATCCGATCCTCCAATAGATAGTTGATTCTGGTGCTTCACATCGTGTTCTTGCCGTGATGTGTTTTCAACTTATATTGATGTGAGTCTGGTAATATGAAAATAGAAAATAATACAGTGTAGAATTGCAATACTGATTTTGGATGTAAATTGTGACAAAAAAGTAAGACATGTTCTTGAAATTCATCTGAATTTAATTTTCATTGGTATATTTGATGATGAGGGATACCATAACCACTTTGGTGAAGGAAAGTGATAGCTCACTAAAGATCTTTAGTGGTTGCCAAAGGAAAGAAATATAGTTCCCTTTATTTGATGGAGGCAAAGTCTTATGGGGGAAAGTTGAATGCTCTTTATTTGATGGAGGCAAAGTCCTATGGGAGAAAGTTGAATGCAGTTGATGATTCATCTACTCAACTATGGTGTACGTGGCTTATGCACATGAGCCAAAAAGGAATGCAAAAACACTCTCAAAAATAGATTATTCCTGGCCTCATTATTTGGTTGCAAACAGCATAGAGTAGCTTTTAAAAATTCTGCTCTATCTATCTAATAGATTTGGTGCACACTGATATTTGTTAGATGGATGCAAGTCTTGGTAGTGCCCGTTATTATATTACATTTATTAATGATCATTCCATAAAAGTGTGGGTTTATGTTTTGAAAACTAAAGATCAGACTCCAAGTTATTTTAAGATTTTTCTAGCATCAGCTGAGAGGGAAATTGGTAAGAGATTAAAATGTGTTTGCGCAGATAATGATGGTGAGTATAGGGTTCGTTTGAGGATTACTATAGAACTCATGATATCTAGTTTAAGAAGATAGCCAAAAACTCCGCACCACACTAGAGTTGCAGAGAGAATGAACCGCACCATTAATGACAGAGTTCGTTGCATGCTCTCTCATTCAAAATTGGCAAAGTCCTTTTGGGGGGAGACAATGAGATTAGCTATTGACTTAATAAATCTTTTGTCGTAAGTTCTTTTGGATTATGATATACCACAACTAGTATGGACAGGGAATTAAAGATGTTTCATATTATCACTTGAAAGTTTTTGGTTGTTGGACATTTGTACATGTTCCTAGAGATGAGAGGTCTAAACTGTAGGATCAGATGCGCTGATAGACGGGGGAGTGAATATCGACTCTCGTTCGTTTGGAATTTCGTCATTCATCTTTCTCAACAAAGTCGTTAGTACGCAGTAGAATAATAAAAAAATAAAGACAGAAAGTAAAAGACATAGGACATGCAGGATTTACTTTGTTCCCAACCTCCGATGGTCAGTACATCCAAGGCATATGCATTCAACGTAAGTCTATTAATGGTCTCCTTTCCGAAACTTTTCGGAGGCGAAGAAATTCATCTTACAGTTTGAGTATTACAAACACCAATAATAGAAATTATAATACAACTTGTAATAATAACAAATCAAACCGAAAGGGACGATAACAGTCGATCTGGAAGTCCGGAGTACAATGTACTCCTCCTAGAGCCTCCTTGGTCGCAGAACATCGCCTTAGCACTTTTCTTTCACATAAATGGAGTAGTAGGATGATGAATGAGTTGTTTTGTAGCGACATGACCCCTCTAGCCCCATCAGGCGGCTCTCTAGGTCGTGCCCTACGGTATTCCCATTCCTGACAGTAGATTTTTCGTTCCCCAGATTCGAACCATTGACCTCCAGGAGAAGTACAATAGTTCCTTGAATCTGGTAGCCAAGTGCGCTCACTTGGCTATCAGATTCAGGGAACTATTGTACTTCTCCTGGAGGTCAAGGGTTCGAATCTGGGGAAGGCAAAAACTCACTGCCAGGAGTGGGAAGACCGTAGGGCACGACCTAGAGAGCCGCCTGATGGGGCTAGAAGGGTCGTGTCGCTACATGTTTTGTAATCTCTACTTGAGGTCACTTATATACAGGTTTCTCGGGCGCCTGTGAAGTTGCCCTTATCCAATATGAGTTCGTCGAGCCTTATCGCCGAAGATGAGAATGGTGGACTGGGTCCCAGGCGACCGTATGACCTTCCCGGACGCTTGGGACCTACCAGGCGCCTGGGAATAGCCCAGGAGCCTGGAAGCTCTCAAGTGCCTGGGTTGATCCAGGCGCCTAGATGCTTTCAGGCACCTGGTCTGAGTTGGTCCAGGTCCATTTTTTTTGCGTTTGCTCTTCCAATCTTGCTTCCAGCTCCAGATTCCTGCAAGACAAGCATATACAAGACAAACAAACCACTTAGGCCTAAGTTCTATAAGTCTACCTGACCTACTAGGCTTTGCTTGGAGTCAACTCCCTAAGAATTTACGACTTAAGGTCCACTCCTTAGGGTTTTATTACCTAGCTTCGCTTACTAAAACCCGAATTCACTCACTAGGATTTTGTTGCCCACCTTCACTTACCAGGACTTCCACCACCTAACTTCACTCACTATGACCCAACTTCACTCACCAGGATTTCATGCTCAATCCGCGGTCAGATCTTCGTATCAGATCCTCGACCAGGACTTCAGTGTCCAACCATCGGCCAGGTCTTCGTGCTTGATCCTCAACCAGGACTTCAGTGTCTAACTCTCGGCCAGGTCTTCGTGCCCAATTTCCCAAACCAGAACTTTGATGCCTTAATAAGACCTTCTTTGCTAGTCATCTAATCCTAACTATACTTCTCTCTTCCAAACATCAAGTCCTATTTGGATTATCCTTGGTCAAACTGACTAGACCTTGATATATCTGTCAACCATATTTACTTCTCTCTTCCAAACATCAAGTCCTATTTGGATTACCCTTGGTCAAATTGACCAGACTTGCGTACTTTGCTAGTTATCTAATCTTGACTAGACTTTACTCTGCCAAACATTAAGTCCTGTTTAGCTTAACCCTTGGTCAAACTGGCGAGACCTTTATATATTGTCAAACATCAAAATTTTAGAGGTTGATTGTTCTTGTCTAATGCTTTCTGCACCAACATAAACTTGATAGTAAAACAAAGCAATGTATTTTTATTGGGTATAATCATGAGGAGTATGGATATAGATTTTGGGATCTAGTCGACAAGAAAGATATCAGAAGAAGAGATGCAGTGTTTTTAGTAAATCAGACCACTGTAGAATTTGAGAAACCAAATTCTAGCAATGATGAATTAATTGATTCGGGTATGGATCCATCCATCTACAATGCCTATTTATGATAATAGAGGTGTTTAGAAAAATGATCCTCTTATTGATGATGAAGAGCCAATTGATAAGAATGTAATAGATCTACCAATTGAGTCTGGTTTGAGAAAATCCACTAGAGTGAAATAACCTTCTACTAGATATCCCGTTAGTCAGTATGTGATGCTTACTAATGGGAAAGAGCTAGAAAATTATCAAAAAGTATTATCACATGAGAAAAAAAGATGAGTGGTTGAGTGACATGTAAGATGAAATTAAATCATTTCATGAGAACAATACTTATGGTCTTGTGAAGTTACCAAAGGGTAAGAGAGCTTTGAATAATAAATGAGTTTTCATATTAAAGTCATAGGCGAATAGCTTACAACCAATATACAAGGTCAGATTGGTATGAAGGGATTTAATCAGACTAAAGGTGCCGACTTTGATGATATTTTCTCACCTATTGTGAAAATGAGTTCAATCAGAGTTGTTTTGGGATTAGCCGCCAGTTTGAATTTGGAGGTGGAACAATTTGATGTGAAGACGACTTTCCTCCATGGTAATTTGAAGGAAGAAATTTACATGGAGCAGCTCGAAGCCTTAGAGCTAAAGGGAAACAAGATCTCTGCAAAATAAGAAAAAGTTTGTACGAGCTTAAGCAAGCGTCAAGACAATGGTATAAAAATTCAATATTTTTATGGAAGTGAATGGGTATGATAAAACTACCTCTGACCATTGTGTTTTTGTAAGGAAATTTTCAGACGATTTTGTAATTCTCTTGCTATATGTTGATGATTGATATGTTAATTGTTGGCCATGATATTGCTAAAATTGTGAAACTCAAAAGTGATAAATTGTGATTATCTCAAGAGAGGTACATAAAAAAGTTTTTGAGAAATTTAATATGAACAATGCTAAGCTTGTTATTTCTCAACTTACAGAACATTTTAAACTAAGCTCTAAACAAAATCCTACAAGTGAGAAAGAGAAACAGGAGATGAAAAATGTGCCATATGCATCTATAGTGAGTAGCTTAATGTATCTCATGGTGTGTACGAGGTCAGATATTTCTCTTATAGTTGTTGTTGTTACTCGGTTTCTTTCTAATCTAGGAAAAGAACATTGAGCTGCAGTTAAATGGATTTTCAAGTATCTCAAATACACTTCCAGAAGGTGCTTGTGTTTTGGGAATGATAAACCTGTGTTGGATGGTTTTATAGATACAAATAAGGTTGGCGACTTGGACTCATGAAAGCCTGCATCAGGTTACTTGATTACTTTTGCAGGTGGAGAAGTTTCATGGCAATCTAAACTACAAAAATGTATTGCTTTGTCAACTATAGAGGTTGAGTATATTGCAATTATAGAAGCTTGCAAAGAAGTCTTGCGGATGAAAAAGTTCTTACAAGAGTTGGGACATGAGAAAGAAAAATTGATATTATATTGTGAAGTCAAAGTGAAATTTATCTCGGTAAGAATTCCACTTTCCATTCACGATCAAAATATATTGATGTGAGATATCATTGGATACATGATGTGCTTGGGACAAAAATTCTACAATTTGAAAAGATTCATACTGATGAGAATGGTTCAGATATGATGACTAAGGTGTTGTTAGAAATGTGAATGGAAAAGAGGTGGAAAGAAAGAAGGATATTTCATTGTAAATGAGACTTTAGTCCAACAATGGAAATTGCATGAAAGTGTATTGATTTAAATTGTTTCCCATGCATTGATGATGTGAATAGATATTTGGGGAGAAGCTTTCTTTTATGCGTGGGTGCGCAAAAGGGGTGCAAATATAGGGCCCGATTTACACTGAACCAAGTTGACTCATACGCGAGTAAAACCTGCACACGTCGAATGCTAGATCGGTTGACACAAAATTTGCCTAAGATAATGTGATAACAAAAATTTTTCCTCCACCTACGTTCCTCTAAATCTTCTCTTTGTCATGCACCCGCTTAGTAGATCTAGTGATAACATTCGATTATTATCTCAGTTTGCTGTAACTACCGGTGGTTGGTGGAGATTCGCAGTTTCCCATTGTATCGTGGGAAATAGATGACTCACAACAACCTCGAAGCATAGTCGGAGGTGGGATGAATCTGTTTCAAGAAAACAATGTTGAGCGTAGGCCTCAACATCTCCCTCGTTGATCGACTCCCGACTCGGTGACTCTGCTTCCCTATTAAGGGGAGCACTCAGAGTTTTTGCTTCCCGACCCAACTGAAGAAACCACTCGGGTGACTTGCCTCCAGACTCGTATTCCAAACTAGGCATCCGCTTGACTACACTAGAAATCCACTTGGGAGAACTTTTTCTTGACTTTGCATTTTCATCCCAACTCGGCAACGCTCATCTCGACTCGACAACGCTCATCTCAACTCGGCGGCACTTTATAGTCAAACGACTTGGTACTTGGTGACTCAAACACATGGCTAACCGGATAGTTGGACAACATTCTGACTCGGACCATAGAAAGCTTGGCAGAACTAGCCCCTCTGGCAGCCTGAGATTATCTACTCAGGTCATCTCGACATATAAGTCAAAATTAATTTTGTGTAATTTTAATTTTGCTAAAATTCTCCAATATCTCTAGCGGATTATCCAACGGTCTTGAAACAAATTTTGTTTTGTTGAGATGGCTACAGAAATGGTGTTGGTGCAGGAAGCACCATATCGAACCTTGTTTTGATATTGGCAAAGGATTCAAAGTTAAGTGTTATTTGTTATCTAATATGCTCATTAAGTGTGCAGGAAACAAAGTCCTAGCGAAGGACTGCTAGGCACTGGCGAAGGACTGCCAGGATACAAAGCCCTAGCGAAGGACTGCTAGGCACTGGCGAAGGACTGCCAGGATACAAAGCTCTAGCGAAGGACTGTTAGGCAACTGGCGAAGGACTGCCAGTATCCAAGCCCTAGCGAAGGAATGCTAGGCACCTGGCGAAGGAATGCCAGGGTAAAAAAAACCCTAGCAAAGGATTGCTAGGCACCGGGCGAAGGACAGCTCGGCATCCAAGCCCTGGCAAAGGACCGTCAGGCAAAAGTCCAACCAAAGGAGCGGTTGGCATCAGGTAAATTCTCCCGAGAGGAGTAGGTGAGGACGCGTTCCCCGTCGAGGGAACAGTAGGCGTCGGTTCGACCTAGGACTCCATTTTGGAGACCAAAGTCAGAACCAAGACAGCTAAGGCTGTATAAAATAAATAATTAATTGTGTTATTGTGTTTTGGACTAACCCTGGATGCAGGACCGAAGGAACGTGTGTCTGCAACTCAGAGAGCCTCAAAGGAGTGAGGCAGCAGCTGAGTAAGGCGCCCTGAGTGTCCAGGGCGCCCTCAAGGTGAACCAGAACCAAGCGAAGTAAAAAGAGCTTCGGCTGCTTACTGGGCAAGGCGCCCTCAGCAGCGAAGGCGCCCTAGTCAGCGAAGGCCAGGGCGCCTCCAAGCCCAAGACTGCGAAGCCAGCTTTATCCACAGCCGAGATTTCTGCGCGGAAGAAGTCAGCCAAGGCGCCCTCTGCGACCAGGGCGCCCCAAAGGTCAAACCTCATCCCTATTCCGGTGGGATAACGCTTGACCGAGCGAAGCGCGGATCGGCTGACACGTGGTAGGGCGCCCCCGACGTCCAGGGCGCCCTAGGTGCTATAAATAGCACCCCTCGACCCCAAGCTTCACATCAACTTCGTACCAAAGCTTCCACGCTCTTCTGTGCTCACGCCTTGTTTCAGAAACTGCCCAACTCGAGCAACGACGTCCTGCTGCTCCGGAAAGTCAACCTACAACCGGACGTCGGTAACAGAAGAATTCTTTTTATTAAAAGTTTATAGTGCTGTACTTGTAAATCTCTTTCTGTAAACTGATTTTGCGTTCATATAGAATTGCCCAAAGTAAACGATCAACGATCGTGGGCCTTGGAGTAGGAGTCGACCTAGGCTCCGAACCAAGTAAAAAATACTGTGTTCGCGTGTTTAATTTATTTCCGCTGTGCAAATTACTCTCTCCATAAATTCGAAAAGTTTGTCGATATTCACCCTCTCTCTATCGACTCTATCGATCCAACAAATGGTTGAGATGCAATAGGCTCAGCGCGTGAAGGCCCCCTTTGCCCTGATTGGAATTGTTCCAATCAACCACAGGGAAAGACCAGAAAAGTTCACTGGGTTGAACTTCAAGAAGTGGCAATAGAAGATGCTCTTCTACTTGACCACGTTCAATCTGGCTGGTTCTTGACCGAGAACTCTTCTAAGTATGTTGAGGATGCTGATGTTCAGACCATCAATGCAATGGAGGCTCAGACTCATTATAAGTACTTATACCCAAACTGCATCCTCAATAGTCTTGTTTACTCGTTATATGTTGTGTATAGTACGAAAGAACAACTAAGGAGCTATGGAAGTCTCTGGACAAAGTACAAGACAGAGGATGTGGAGTTCAAGAAATTTTTTGTCAGCCAATTCTTGGACTATAAAATAGTTGACTCCAATATGGTAATCAACTATTCAGGAGCTTCTGATGATCCTGTATGAGATTCACTGGAAATGAATGATTTTGAGTGAAACTTTCTAGGTGGCAACAATCATTGAGAAGTTGCCTCCCAGTTAAAAGGACTTCAAGAACTACCTGAAGTGTAAGAGAAAGGAGATAGAGCATGGTGGAACTCGTTGTTAGACTTCATATTGAAGAAGGCAATAAGTATTAAGAGAGAAATTTGTTTTCTTATGCTACTATGAAAACCAACGTAGTTGAGCATGGTCAGACCTGAAATGGAAGAACCCTAAAGCTTCCAAAATGGGACCCAAAGGAGGCATAAGTAAGAAGAAGTTCTTTAGAAAGTGCTTCAATTGTAACAGTCGGTCATAAATCTTTGAAATGTAGAAAATCGAAGAAAAAGTAAAAGGTCAACCTGAACAAGGGATCAGAAATGAACAACCTCTACGTCTTGGTCTCCAAATTGAACCTGATCGGTTTAAATTCGCGGTAATGGTGAATTAATATCGGTGTCACCAAGAATATATACTACAACAAGGAGCTAGTCTACAACTTTGAAGAATTTAAAAAATGGGGACAAACTGTTGTGGTGAGGCGCCCCCGCCAGCCCGCCCCAGGACCAACACAGAGGAGGTAAATCACGGTTATCACTGGTGTGGTGAGGCGCCTAGGGTCGAGGGAATTTAATGCCAGCAGACCAGGATTTTATTCCTGTGCGCAACTGGCGACCCTCGATCCTGAGACTTCCGATTCAAGCAGCAGGCGCCTTACCATCCGATCCAGCCCGTTGGGGGCAACAACGTAGGCATGGATTCAAAAAAGGTGAAACGCTCGCCCCCAGCGCCTCCACCAGCCCGCCCCAGGACCAACACGGAGGAGGTAAATCACGGTTATCACTGGTGTGGTGAGGCGCCTGGGGTCGAGGGAATAACAACGTAGGCATGGAGCTCCTATATGAGGTGGTCATGACCTTAAGAGCAAGATAATGCGATAACAAAGATTAATTTCCTTCACTTTCGTTCCCCTAAATCTTCTCTATGTCGTGCATCCGCTCGGCATATCTCATGATAACCTTCACGTATTATCTCAGTTTGTTGTGACCACTAGTGTTTGGTGGAGATTCACAATTCCCGTTGTATCCTGGGAAACAAATGATTCACAACAACCTCAAACCACAGTCAGAAGTGCGACGAAACTGTTTCAAGGAAATTATGTTGTGCACATGCCTCGGCCGACTCGACGACTCTGCTTCCCGGCTAAAGGGAACATTCGGAGTTTTTTCTTCCTTGACTGATTGAAGGAACCACTCGGGCGACTTGCATCCCGACTCGGCTTCTCGACTTCTCATCTACTCAAGAGCACTCGACATCCACTCGGCTACACTTAAAATCTACTTGGGAGAACTTTTTCCCAACTCCACATTTTCATCCCGACCCGACAACGTTCATCCCAAAATGGCACTTTGTAGTTAAACAGTTTGGTATTTGGCGACTCGGATAAATCACTAATCAAATAGTCGGGTGACATTCTGACTCGAACCACCAGAAGTTTGGTAGAACTAGTCTTGCTGGTAGCCTGAGATTATCTGCTAAGTTATCCCGACAAATAAGTTGAAATTGATTTTGTGTAATTTCAATTTAGTTAAAAATTTTCAATATCTTCAACAAATTATCCGATAGGTGTTTCTAAAGAAAAACTTATGGTGTACCATTGTACTGTGGGGATGGAGGTGCCCTCGCCTTCCTCTATGTGATTAGGAGGGGAAGATTGTTGTGGGTCCCTCACACATTAGTGAAGGATAACGGGCTTCTGAGTCGCTTATTCCAAAGCTCATTTGTGATAAAATAACAATAAGGTTTGATGTAAGTAGTTGTCGTACAATACAAGAAGAAAAACAAATAGAAGAGAGAAAAAGAGAGAACGTGACAGAAAGAAATTCGGATACTTCATCGATGAATCTTCATCTACTCTTGTGGAATTCTGGTGTCTGGGTCATGATGATCTAGGTAACAAGATTAGTGGTTGAATTGTGGTTTCTTCTTTTTCTATTCCTCTTGCATTTGCCTCTAGTTTCTTTTTGGAAAGGAAGGAATTGGAATTCCTTTGGGAATTAAAATTCAATTCCATCGTTTGGTAGCAATTTTCAGGAAGGAATTGCTAAGGAATTGAATTCCAATTTCTTTCAAATCCCTCAAAATAAATCACACCTAAATACATGTAATTTGTGAAAGGAATTGAATTCCTTTCACTTAAACAAATTAAATTACCAAATCACCTCCTCATAAAACAAATCAAAGTTGCTCCGGCTCCATCCTCGCAGGATAAAATCGTAAAAGTATAATAATTGAATTGAATTGAATTTTGTTTTTACAATTCATTCCAAACATGAGAATTGAAATTCAATTTCGATCGGAATTCAATTCCGACCGAAATTGAATTCCAATTCCTTATTTAAAGAGTTTTCAAACTGGGGTGTAAGAGTACCCATTAATTTTAGGGTAATTCTAGATGGCTAGAATCTAGCCAGCTAGAATGACCCTTTAAAAATTAAAAAATATTAATTTAATATAAAAATAAATTAGAAAAAAATATAATTTAATATGAAAATAAAAATAAAAATATATAATTAAATTTAAACATCTTTAATGTTCATTAAAATTATAAAACAATCATAATAGATTTTTATAAGTTAAAAAATTAATTTAATATGAAAATAAATAGAAAAAGATATGATTTAATATGAAATAAATAGAAAAAAATATAATTTAATATGAAAATAAATAGGAAAGAATATAAATTAATTTTAAATATTTTTAATAATAATTTAAAAATTAAAAAAGAACTTAAGAAGGACAAATTCTAGCCGGCTAGATTCTAGCCATTTAGCACTACCCTTAATTTTATTAGTGGAAGATTTAAGTGGCCTAAGGGTCCCGTGGTTTTTTATCACGTTTTGAGATTTTTCATGCTAAAAATTTGTGTCATTATTTTTCTGGTATTTTACAATTTACTACTGAGTTAATTGGTTGATTTGCCTTGTTTATTTAATTGCACAAAAGAGTAGGGATGACAATGGATCGGGTTCGGGTCGGATTCTATATTCTCCATATCTATACCCATCGGGTATCGGGTATTGATAGTCCCTCCATATCCTCAAGGAGGGTAATTAAGTAAATCAGTATGTATTAGGAAGTTAAAACAAATAAAACTTTATATACAGGGAGTGGAAATAAATTTTTTCTGCCATGAGGATTGATAGCAAATTGTAAGATTTAAACGAGGATTTAAAGATAATTTATAGTATTATTTATTCCATTGCGAGGTTTATTTTAGGAGAAACTTATTGGTCTTTCAAGACAACTGTGGTTTGATTTTTTACAGAATAGCACATCAATCCACAAGGAGGATTGTTCTATTTTTTTATAATCTAATTAATTCAGGAGGTGATTAGTCTAATTAATTCAGAGGTGATTGGTGTAATCCTATGTAAATTTTCTACTAGCCACGAAAATATATATATGATTTCTACTAGCCACGAAAATATATATATGAAAGTGCAGATGTATGCTGACGAGTAGCCTAATATTGGAACTCCATAGGTGTTCGAGAATGCTCAACGTGAAATTCGAATCTCACTGTTTGGGATTTAGACCAGTCTCGCACCATTGCATCATGCCCCAAGGCGATTTTAATTTTTTTATATTTTATAATTCAAATATCTAATTATTTGACTCACAATAAATCAAAAAGGGCTCATGATTCTTCATCCAGAGTGATCATTGTCATCTTACCAGCATAAAATCCTATAATATATTATAATTAAAATTTAAATATCTAATTAACTATTAAAATATCCCACCACTACGTCATTTCTCCCGGGCTGATGGTTAGATTTAACCGGACTTAAATTACTCTCGGGCACGGTCTGACAGGCTTAGTCGTGAAAGGCCCAGCTCCTCCTAATCCACAACGTGAAACAAGCAAAGGTGGTTGACCCACAGGCTGGGTCAAGCATAGGTTTGGTACAAATCACATTTTCTTTTAAATAATACTCTACTTTGCTTAATTGCTTCAATAGTATCTGTATCAGATCAGAGAAAGTAGATTTCAAATCTTTTCACCACTTCTAAAATTATTCTTTTATGTTCATCCATTTGTTCTGTATTTAATCATCATTCCACCAACGACTGCATTATCATTGGCTGTACAAATCCTCCTTTTTTTTTTTTTTAAAGTAATACAGGTATCCAGCATCGCTCATTACTACCTCCATTGTGCTCCAAAATATTGATTTTCCAATTAGTTCATTATTCTTTGCACATTATTCAAAACGAACCCATAATATTGAAAATATTCTTCCGTTTATTAATTCATAAGAATTAAATTATTTTAATATATAGTTTGACTGACCAAAAAAATATTTTTGGCAATTGATCAAAATACACATTTAAAATTGTAAAATTTTTAAAAGACACACTTAATATTTAAATTTCACAACTTATTTCCCATTTAAAAATTTGGATAAGAAAATTTCTCAATTCGTCACCTGCTTCATGACACGGGCGAGGCGAGCCCACTTCTCCACTCGAGTCTCCATCATTCTCAACCGTCTCCTTCCTTGCCATGGACGTTTATTTAGCTTCTACCATATTTTAGAGCTACAACCGCTCGACAAAAACTCGTTTGTCTTCATTTTTGTTTTGTTGAATATGGGTTCGAGCTCTCTCCTTGCTTTGTGGTTTTGCGTCATTGTGACGAGCGCCATGGCTGCAAGAGACAACAGCACAAATTCCACCACCAGGCCGAGCGAGATCAGCATAGGTGCCCTCTTCACCTTAAATTCCTACATCGGGAGAGCCGCGAGGCAGGCGATTGAGCTCGCTGTGGACGATGTGAACAGGAACTCGAACGTTCTCAACTGGACGACGCTCAAGTTGCTGGAGCAAGACACAAATTGCAGTGGGTTTCTGGGAACTATTGAGGGTGAGTGGAACTGATTTTCTTTTTGATAAACAACTATCCTTTGTTTCAATTAATGATCTAGGGCTCTAGGGATTTTAGAAAGCATTATTTCTGTGGAGTTTGACTGCTTTTGTGGTTGTCTCAGTTTGTTTTGTTGTAAAAAATTTATTTTGATTATAAATCTTAGCTTATTAAGTGGCACATGTTAAGATTTTATTTATGCATAATCTTTTGTCTTAATTAAATGGTCTAAAATTTAGATGTGCATAAATAATCAAAATCTTACCTTAATATGCACATCATATCTTTTATTGAGTATGATCCCAGTCTAGCTCACGTGTAACTCGGTCGGCCAGCCTGATACTACATCAAGCTAGGTCGGGCCTACTAGGTGCGAGTAGAGTATCCTAGCTGGCGAGGTCATGAGCCCGTGGCCCGCTTAGCCCGGGGAACTCGACTGAGCGGCCAGCTAGATGTACCTTGACCTGATCCCCCTGGAAGAGTGTCGAGTGCCCGAATGACATACCAACTGTCGTCACCCAGGGAGCATGCTATCTTAGCCCCTGAATGGCATACCAATTGCCGAAGGGTGCCCGAACCGCATCCGAGGGATTTTCAGTCGGTAGTCGGTAATCTCCCTCTGCCCTAACCACCTGAGATATGGCCGAAAAGCCACGCTCGAGCGACCATCGACTCGGGAAATACTCTGTCCCATGCGGAACGATATCGATCGCGCATGACCAGACCCCACTCTATGCAGTCGGTCGTCACGTCGGCTCGATATTATCGTTTCACAGTGAAACACCTATGCTCTAACTCCTTACTGATCAGAACTGTGTAGAAGTCGGCGCAGGTCGGCTCAGGCCTAACGTCATCCCTGCCTGAATCGCGGATATCCTGCTAACACAGTATGACCGTCTAACAAGTATGATCCGCTGAAACAGTACCTTCCTGCCATCCCCTTACACCCCATACCACAACAACCCTTGCTTGGGTCTGACCGAGCGGCGCCGGACGATGTCAGTCAGCGAACTTACAGCGCCCCTTACCCTGCCCTCGCATACGACACCTTACCCTGCCCCGCATAAGACAAAAAGTGGCAGATGTGGGCAGCAGCGCAGAAGTTGTCAGTTCCCTCGGCTATATAAGCCCCTCCACTCCCCACTTCGCAGGTACGCTCGATAGTTTTCTGTTCTACTATTCCATTGCTCTTCTGTTCTTCCACCAGAGATTGACTTGACCGTCGGAGGGCCTTACCGGGGACTTTTCCTGGCGGGTTTGCTAATGGTCATTTTCTTGCAAATAGAAGCCAGCGGTTGCAACACTTGGGTCAACTTCGCTCTTGGGAGTCCACCTCACTCTGCGACAGGATCATATTTGGTGCTAGAAGGAGGGCCTTTCATCCTGATTGAGAGTGCATGATGGAAGATCCCAACCGAATACAGTGACCCTCACTGCTGAAGAATACGAGCTCCTGTTGGTTGCCCGGGCTCAGAAGATACCTCAGAGGCCTTTGCAAGCTGGCAGCTCGGCGACTCGATTTCTTGAGCCTTCAGGACCTGGCCACTCAGGAGGTCGAGGAAACGTCGCCCGCCCAGAAGGAGGCTCGGTCCCATTCCCTGTCGCCTTCTATCGAGCCCGAGACGATGAGGCTCATTCGCTTCCCGCAGAGGTGTTTGCTTCCAGCCAAACGCACAAACCGCGCCCGGATAAAGGAAAGGCACCGGCCGACCCGCTCCCGGTCATCCCGGTATGATTCCCTTTCTCCTCGCAAGTCCTCGAAGACTTGGTGCCCAAACATCTTCGGTTCTTCGCCATCCCAGAGTATTCCGGGACGACCAACCGCGAGGAGCACATCATGAAGTTCAAGAGCGCGGCTCTGCTGCATCAGTATCCCGAGGGCGTGAAGTGCTGAGCCTTCCTGACAACTCTCTTGGGACCAGCTCAGCGATGGTTCGACCGACTCCCCAACGGGTCTGTGTCAAGCTTTAAGGAGCTTCGGAGGATATTCCTCCAATACTTCGCTAGCAGCCGGAGGCATCACAAGACCAGTCTCAACCTGTTCGCATTGAAACAGGGCCCGAAGGAGTCACTTTGGGCCTACATCATGAGATTCAATGGAGTAGCACTAGACGTGACGACTGCTACTCCCGAGGTGTTGATCAGCGCCTTCTCTCAAGGACTATAGGAGGGAGACTTTATCCACTCTCTGATCAGAAAGCCACTGAAGGACTTCGACAACCTGTTTGGGAAGGATGTCAAGTACATTAATGTGGAAGAAGTGCAAGCCGCTTGGAAGAAGGAGGTGATTAACACGCCGACCCCGAGCCCCGCGCAAAATAACTGATCCCCGGGAGGGCCCATCCGCAGCCCAAGGGGAGCAATCGACCGGGCGAAAATGGAGCGCAGGCACATGCAGCAAGTGGCCCAGGGGTGCCTGCCAACCCGCTAGAGGTCCTATTGTGCGTTTCACCAGAGCCACACGCACACCACGGAGGAGTGTCGATAGGCCGAGAGAGGTCGGGCTCCTGCCCCCCGAGGACGGGGCGTTAAGCATCTCCTGGGTGTGGCTCGGGCCAGGGAAGTCCGGCAGCAAGAGGAGCGAACCGAGTCCTAGGAAATGGACGAGGAGCAAGCCAATCGACAGAACGTCATTCGAGGAGGAGTTCATGTGATCTTGAGCGGGCCTACCGTGGGAGATTCCAATCGAGCCCGGAAAGCACAAGTGCGCCGACTGGAAATTCACCAGGTTGGCACGAGCGCCGCTCAGGCGCCAGGGCCCCAGATTAGCTTTGGATCGCAAGATCTACAGGGACTGGAAGTCCCGCACGATGATGCCCTAGTCATAACTGTCGTGATCGCCAACTACCAAGTCCACCGAACCATAGTGGACACAGGCAGCTCGGTCAACATTCTATATAAGAAAGCCTTCGACCAGCTGCAGATCGAGTTAGCCCAGCTAGAGTTGGTGGCCACCCTGCTGTTCGGATTCACTGGAACCAGGTGCAGCCGATTGGGCAGATTCGCCTAGCCATTTCCTTAGGCGAGGAGTCGTTGAAGAGGACCAAATGGTCCACTTTCCTAGTAGTAGATGCTCCCTCGATCTACAACGCGATCCTGGGTCAACCGGCCCTCAACGAGTTCCGGGTAGTAACCTCGACATTCTACCTCAAGATCAAATTCCCGGTTGGCGACAAGGTCGGGGAGGTTAGAGAAGATCAGAGGGTGGCCCGCCGATGCTACGTGGATGATGTCCGGATTGAGAGTCAGAAGGCTCATCACACATCCATTAGTTGCAACATGGTACAGTCCTCTCCTTAGGCCGAGCTGCATGAAGACAATGAGGAGGTTCAGTTGCTTCCCGACCGGGCAGAATCCCGAGTTAAGATAGCCACAGGTTTGACGAGCGAGCTAAAAGAACCGCTGCTGGAATGCCTGACCAGGAACCAGGATGTGTTCACCTGGTCGGTAAAAGAACTGAAGGGTGTCCGACCGGAGGTGGCTGAGCACCACCTTTACGTATACCCTAACACTCGGACAGTCAAGTAGAGGAAGCATGATTTCAGCACGGAATAGAATAAAGTTATCCGAGCTGAGATCGAGAAGATATTGGAGGTCGGGCACATCCGAGAAGTCCAATTCCCAGTCTGGCTTGCCAACATGGTCCTAGTGGCCAAGCCCGACAATAAGTGGAGAGTTTGCATTGACTTCCAGGATCTCAACCGAGCCTGCCCAAAGGAATGCTACCCTTTGCCCCGAATCGACCAAATGGTCGACTCGACAGCTGGATGTGAGCTCATCTCCATGCTGGACGCTTACCAAGGTTATCACCAGGTGCCTTTGGCAGCCAAGGATCAGGAGAAAGTCAGTTTCATCACGACTGATGGCACGTACTGCTACATGGTCATGTCGTTCGGGCTGAAGAACGCTGGAGCCACCTACTAACGAATGATGAACAAGGTATTGCGGTCGCAGATCGGTTGGAACATCGAGGTATATATGGATGACATACTTATCAAATCAAGTCGAGCGGCAGACCTAGTGTCCGATGTGGAGGAGACCTGCCAGACCTTGCGCAAGTATGGGCTCAAACTGAACCCGGCCAAGTGTCTTTTTGGGGGCCCGGAGTGGAAAGTTCCTCGGGTACATCGTCACCGAGAGGGGCATCGAGGCTAACACGAGCAAGGTCAAAGCCCTACTCGACATGACCCCACCACGGAACCTCCGGGAAGCATAGAGACTCACGGGGCAGATCACAGCATTATCTCGCTTCATCTCTCGATCCGTCGAGGGAGGGATACCCTTCTTCAAGACCCTCCACCGAGCTACAAAGTTCCAATGGGACGTCGACTGCGACAAAGCATTTGAGGAATTGAAGACGTATCTAGCCAAGTTGCCTGTGTTGGCCAAGTCGGAAGTCGGAGAGGTGTTGTCTGTGTATTTGGCGACCTCGGCTGAGTCGATCAGTATGGTGTTAGTCAGGCAGGACGAAGCCGAGCAACAACTAGTGTATTTCTTCGCTCATCTATTGAAGAGCGCCGAGTGCCGATATACGACACTCGAGAAGTTGGCTTATGTTCTGTTGTTAGCTGCTCGCAGGCTCCGACCATATTTTTGGCACACCCGATCGTGGTCCTGACCAATAGCAACCTGGGGCGAGTAGTTTCAAATTCAGAAGCATCAGGGCGGCTGATCAAATGGACGACCGAGCTGAGTGAGTATGACATCCAATATCAAGCTCGACCCACTATTAAAGCACAAGCCTTTGCTGATTTCCTAAGTGAGCTGCACTCGGAAGAAGTTGAAGAAGCTTGGGAAGTTTATGTGGATGGGTCGTCAGCTCGGCAGGGTAGCGGAATTGACATTCTGACGGTCTTTCCTAAGGAAGAACAGTTACACCTATCAGTACGACTGGAGTACCAAACCACAAACAATTAAGTCGAGTACGAAGCCCTCATTGTTGGATTGCAGGCGGCTAAGCACGCGGGCGCCATTCGGGTAATATTATATCCGGACTCTCAGTTGGCTACTCAATAGCTCTCCGAGCGATTCGAAGTTAACAACAACCGATTACAAGCCTTCGTGGAAGCCTACGAGAAACTGAAAGCTGGATTTCAGGAGGTCCAGCTACAGAAGATCCCGAGAGAAAGTAACCTACGGGCGGATGAGTTAGCCAAGCTGGCTAGCTCAGTCGGCTCCTAGGTACTTCCCCAACCAAGCAGTCAGACAATGATGGTTATGCACATTGAGCAGCAGGCCGAGTTGGAACTCGAGACGGATTGTAGAGCGTCGCTCATCGCTTACTTAACAAATGGGGTCCTCCCGAACCGACCGGAGGAAGCCCGACTCTTGAGAAAGCGAGCAGTTCAATACTCATGGTCAGGGAGGCGTTGTATAAATGAAGCCTTCGCCCCGATCTCTGCTCAAGTGCATGGGTGAAGAAGATGCTGACTATGTACTAAGAGAAATACATATGGGGATTTGGGTGAGTCATGCTGGAGCTCGGGTCGTGGCCCGAAAGGCGCTGCTCATCGGATATTATTGGTCGACCCTGCAAAAGGACACTAACCGATTGGTCTCCACCTGCCTGTCCTGTCAAAAACACCATAATCTCTCTCATCGGCCGGTCGAAATGATGAAGGCGTTCGTGGTCGCTTGCTCGTTCGACCAATTGGGCATGGACATCGTAGGGCCTTTCCCGACCGTTGTTGCCCAAAAAATATTCTTGCTAGTGGCTGTCGATTACTTCTCCAAGTGAATAAAAGCTGAGGCTTTAGCACGCATCACTGAGCAGGCCGTTATCAAGTTTTTGTAGCAGAACTCCTGTGTCGGTATGCGATTCCCCACAAGTTTCTCGAAGCCGTAAACAGAGCCCCAAGCTCTGATACCACTTGTTGGAAACGAGATGGCTAGAGAGGGGGGGGTGAATATAGCCAATCCTTTTATCTTTGGCACTTATACAAGATTTCTGCACTCAACTTATCAGTAGCACAGCGGAAGAAAAAACAAAGAAGCAGTGCAGAAAAAAAACAGAAACCGAAACAAACAACCACAATTAGCAAGATCGCTAACAAGGAGGGTTTACAAGGTTCGGGGATAACTTGCCCCTACTCCTTGGCGTGCCCTTAAGGTGGGCGATCCCTTGATCGTCGGCAGATCAAGCCCCGGTTATCACCGGATATAAAGCAACCTCCTTCTCGGTGGAGAAACCTCTCCACAGTGTTTCAATCACAGATAAAGTTTAAGCACAAAGAAACAACTAGAAGGATCTTACTCAAACACTTAGCAAGGACAAGAACACAGCAAGCTTCCCTGAGCTCCACCCAGTGGCGATCTCACGCAAGAACCCTTCTCGTGTCTTCCCACTGTCGGACTCCAAGCTCCTTGTTCTCTCCTTCAAGCGCTCAAGTAATGGATGATTGCTTCTCGAAATCAGTAGCTTGCTCAAAGTGATGAAAGCTTCAAGAACACAGCAAGCTTGTTGGAGAACTCAAGGCGCAGCAAGAAGACTGTATTCGAACTCTGCTTCCACGAAGCTAGCTTCCGCGCTTTTGATTCTCCACACAGCACCAGGTGACAACATCCTCCGTAGCCTCCAGCTACCACTGCCAACGCCAGCTACCACTGAGCCCTCTCTGGTCTTCCTGAGATCCCCTCAGCCAAGCCCCAGTCTCGGCTCCAGTCTGCAGCTCGGCCGTTGCAACCTGAAATGGAGAATCGGACAAACCTGCTCCAAGGAAAGCCTCCATTGACCTCTCCTTGAGTGTTTGAATCCTCCCCTGTCACCTGCAGCTTAATCAGGTGTTAGAGCAGCGTATCACACAGTAAATCAAATATCAGATGTAAGTGGCAGCAAATCGGATATGGTCAGACGCGATCAGAGCGTCTGACAGCGCAATTTGAATTAAAGTGATCGGTCACCGGACCGATCCAGGGTGTGGGTCGGTCACCAGACCGATCCACTGCTTCGCTGGGATTCCCAGCTCTCGCGGCTATACACGCCTGATCGGTCACCGACCGATCAGAGTGAAGCCTGATCGGTCACCAGACCGATCAGGACAGATGAACAGTGATTTTTTAATCAGATCCAAAGTCCCTGATCGGTCACCGGACCGATCCAGGACTTGATCAGCAAGGGAACTCACTCACCGTCCGCTCCCTGATCGGTCACCAGACCGATCAGGAGCAAGGCAGTGAGGAAGCAGCCTGCTCCCTGATCGGTCACCGGTCCGATCAGGAGCCACACAGTAGGTTCCCAACCTCACTGTGTGCTCCCTGATCGGTCACCAGTCCGATCAGACATCCTTGGATCGGTCACCAGACCGATCCACGAAGGAGCAGCGTGCCAATGTCCCTGATCGGTCACCAGACCGATCCAAGGACTCAAACCTAGCCCTCCAAGCTAGGAATTCATCCACCTTAGCCCTCCAAGCTAAGGATTTTTCCATCTAACCTCCAAGTTGGGAATTTGCACCTAACCCTCCAAGTTAGGACTTTTCACCTAGCCCTCCAAGCTAGGACTTTTCACCCAACCCTTCCGAGTTAGAACATCATCAACCTAGCCCTCCAAGCTAGGCACCTGACCCTCCAAGCCAGGACTTTTTCACCTAATTCTCCAGGATGGGAATTTGCACCTAACCCTCCAAGTTAGGACTTTTCACCTAGCCCTCCAAGCTAGGACTTTTCGCCCAACCCTTCCGAATTAGGACTTTTCCAATACCTAGCCCTCCAAGCTAGGATTTTTCACACCTAACCCTCCAGGTTAGGATTTTCCATCACCTAGCCCTCCAGACTAGGATTTTCAACACCTAACCCTCCAGGTTAGGATTTTCCAACACCTGGCCCTCCAGACTAGGATTTTCCATACCATGCCTAATCCTGGATCAGGACTTAATCATAATCAATAATCATCCACCTAAACTAAAATCGGTGTCAATACCAAAACAACAATCAGGGCCAGACTGCATCAACAGTACCTGGGTTGACGAGTTGCCAAGCGTCCTCTGGGCTCAACGGACTACACCAAGGGAAACTACAGGCTATACACCATTCCAACTGGTCTATGGAAGCGAGGCCGTAGTGCCTGTCGAAGTCGGGTGCGAGTCCGACCGGCGGAAGGCCTATGATGAAGACAACATAGAAAGAAGGCGTTTGGAGTCGGACCTAGTTGAGGAGATCCGAGAGAAGGCGGCTGCTCGAATGTTTGCCTATCGCCAAAGAATGAAGCAAAGGTACAACCGAAGGGTGCTACCGAGGGCGTTCCAAGTCGGCGACCTCGTCTGGAAAAGGATTAAGTAGGTCGGGGATGTCAGCAAACTAGAGCCCCAATGGGGAGGACCCTTCAAAGTCATCCAGAAGCTGGCTTCCGGAGCATACTACCTAGAGAACGAGCAAGGGAAGAAGCTAGATCTACCTTGGAGCGCTATCTATCTCCAACCATATCAAGAGGCAAAGTGAGAGCTTGTAAGGAAAGTGTACTTCACAACTATAATGATAGTGGAAGAGCTGGGTTCTTG
>JAGFNQ010005281.1:224217-265319 GCA_024364735.1 Boesenbergia rotunda
CCTTTTTCACCTAATCCTCCAGGATGGGAATTTGCACCTAACCCTCCAAGTTAGGACTTTTCACCTAGCCCTCCAAGCTAGGACTTTTCGCCCAACCCTTCCGAATTAGGACTTTTCCAATACCTAGCCCTCCAAGCTAGGATTTTTCACACCTAACCCTCCAGGTTAGGATTTTCCATCACCTAGCCCTCCAGACTAGGATTTTCAACACCTAACCCTCCAGGTTAGGATTTTCCAACACCTGGCCCTCCAGACTAGGATTTTCCATACCATGCCTAATCCTGGATCAGGACTTAATCATAATCAATAATCATCCACCTAAACTAAAATCGGGTGTCAATACCAAAACAACAATCAGGGCCAGACTGCATCAACAGTACCTGGGTTGACGAGTTGCCAAGCGTCCTCTGGGCTCAACGGACTACACCAAGGGAAACTACAGGCTATACACCATTCCAACTGGTCTATGGAAGCGAGGCCGTAGTGCCTGTCGAAGTCGGGTGCGAGTCCGACCGGCGGAAGGCCTATGATGAAGACAACATAGAAAGAAGGCGTTTGGAGTCGGACCTAGTTGAGGAGATCCGAGAGAAGGCGGCTGCTCGAATGTTTGCCTATCGCCAAAGAATGAAGCAAAGGTACAACCGAAGGGTGCTACCGAGGGCGTTCCAAGTCGGCGACCTCGTCTGGAAAAGGATTAAGTAGGTCGGGGATGTCAGCAAACTAGAGCCCCAATGGGGAGGACCCTTCAAAGTCATCCAGAAGCTGGCTTCCGGAGCATACTACCTAGAGAACGAGCAAGGGAAGAAGCTAGATCTACCTTGGAGCGCTATCTATCTCCAACCATATCAAGAGGCAAAGTGAGAGCTTGTAAGGAAAGTGTACTTCACAACTATAATGATAGTGGAAGAGCTGGGTTCTTGGTCAACTTGCAGGCGCTCCAGACTCTCGCTTCTGAGCGAGTTATAAGTGGGCATGCTCCCACGCACCCCTCGGCTCGGCTCCTAGTCCGGACGCGTGGCGACCCACGCTCCCTGGGGTTTAACCGACCGAGTGTCTAGACTCTCACCTATGAGCAAGTTATAAGTGTGCATGCTCCCACACACCCCTCGGCTCGGCTCCTAGTCCGGACACGTGGAGACTCACGCTCCCTGGGGTTTAACCAACCGAGTGTCCTGACTCTCGCCTTTGAGCGAGTTATAAGTGGGCATGCTACCACGCACCCCTCGGCTCGGTTTCCAGTCCGGACGCGTGGCGACCCACGCTCCCTGGGGTTTAACTGACCGAGTGTCCAGACTCTTGCCTCTGAGCGAGTTATAAGTGGGCATGCTCCGACGCACCCCCTCGGCTCCCAGTCCGGATACGTGGCGACCCACGCTCCCTGGGGTTTAACCGACCGAGTGTCCAGACTCTCGCCTCTGAGCGAGTTATAAGTGAGCATGCTGCCACGCACCCCTCGGCTCAACCCCCAGTCCGGACGCGTGGCGACCCACGATCCCTGGGGTTTAACCAACCGAGTGTCCAGACTCTCGCCTCTGAGCGAGTTATAAATGGGCATGCTCCCACACACCCCTCAGCTCGGCTCCCAGCCCGGACGCGTGGCGACCCACGCTCCCTGGGGTTTAACCGATCGAGTGTCCAGACTCTCGCCTCTGAGCGAGTTATAAGTGGGCATGTTCCCACGCACCCCTCGTCTCGGCTCCCAGTCCGGACGCGTGGCGACCCACGCTCCCTGGGGTTTAACTAACCGAGTGTCCAGACTCTCGCCTCTGAGCGAGTTATAAGTGAGCATGCTGCCATGCACCCCTCGGCTCGGCTCCCAGTCCGGACGCGTGGCGACCCACGCTCCCTGGGGTTTAACCGATCGAGTGTCCAGACTCTCGCCTCTGAGCGAGTTATAAATGGGCATGCTCCCACACACCCCTCAGCTCGGCTCCCAGTCCGGACGCGTGGCGGCCCACGCTCCCTGGGGTTTAACCGACCGAGTGTCCAAACTCTCGCCTCTAAGCGGGTTATAAATGGGCATGCTCCCACGCACCTCTCGGCTTGGCTCCCGGTCCAGACGCGTGGCGACCCACGCTTCCCGGGATCAAGCCAACCCAACAGCCAAACTCTAAACCTCCTGAGCAAACAGCCTTACATTCGTCCCGGCTCCCACTCTGGATGTGTGGCGATCCACGCTCCCTAGGATCAGGCCGACTGGGCGTATGAACTTCGCCCCGTGCACGGGCAATTCTTGGGGGACTCGAACACCCTTGGCGGGCGCGTGACGATCCACGTCCCTTAGAAGGTCCCGACTGAATGCTCGAGCGCTTAAATCGACCATATATACTTGACCCTCGCGCGGGCACGCAAGGTAATGGCTAGCCCCTTGTCTTAACTTAATCACGTTCAGAGCTCTTTGGCCGGGTTAGTTGTTAACTTACCCGAGTCGACCTCGCAAAGAAATGGAGTACGGTGAGAACTCGTGATCTGTTCGAGTCACCAACACTTAGAAATAATCGCTCTTGAAGGCTAGTCCTTAGTCCTAACCCAATCGCTCTTGAAGCTCTTTTAGCCGGGTTAGTTGTTAACTTACCTGAGTCGACCTCGCAAAGAAATAGAGTACGGTGAGAACTCGTGATCTGTCCGACTCACCAACACTTAAAAATAATCGTTGTTGAAGGCTAGTCCTTAGTCCTAACCCAATCGATCTTGAAGCTCTTTTAGCCAGGTTAGTTGTTAACTTACCCGAGTCGACCTCGCGAGAATCTGTCCAAACCACCAACACTTAGAAGCAAAAACAATCACATTTGACAAAGCATAAACGAAAGAAAGCTTGCATTAAAAGTAATTTCATTACAAAATTGAGGCAAGCCTCTACAGAAGGAGAGAAAAAGAAAAACAAAAACCTGACCCTCACTTGAAGGGTCGGAGGGCCTCCTCAAGCATCTGTTGGGTCAAGCCCGAGAGCTTGACCACACTGAGGGGCAAGTCGGGAGCGAGATGCCCGCCCTGCTTGAGTTGCTTGAACGTGCTATGCTTCAGCATGAATTGGAGCCTCTCAGACAGTTGCCGGTTGAACTCCAAAGAGTTGATATACTCAACTCTCCGGGCATCCCACCGGTCTGCCTCTCCCTCCTTGTAAGCCTGGAGCTCTTCCAGCTCAGCCCAAGCAGCGTCCCACTCGGCCTTCTCTACCCGAAGACGCCCAAGTTCTTCCGTTTGAGTGTTAAATTCTTGATCTCGGGAAGCCAGCTCGGCCGTCAGCTCCTCCATCTTCTTCGCCTGGGTCGCAACCTCCTCCTCCTTAGCTGATAGCTGGGATTGCAAAGACTCGGAGGATTTGGATGATTCGAGGAGTTCTGGCTTTGGCCTTGTTCAGCTCAACTCGGGCTCTGGTCTGGAAGACCCAGGCTTTGCGCTCGGCGTACTCCAGATTAGAGATCCGGATGTGCGACTGAGCGACGACCAAGTCCGCCGTGTCGACCTGAGTTCTGGCGATCTCCAGCTGCTCTTCTGAGTTCGCCAGGCGGTCCTGCAGAGTGATGATTTCTGCTCGCAGATCGTTTAGAGTGGCTTCGTTGGAGACGAGTTGGGTGTGCTTGAGTCTTGTCTCCAGGAATTCCACTCGTCGCTCGGCTCGCGCTCGAGCTTTGGAGTGGGCTAGGATCGACATAGACAAACTATGGCACGATCCCCAAAACTACGGAACAAAGACGATTAAGAGAAATCCTAGATCTAAGTTAATAACAAACAGAGAGAAAAGTAGGTTAAAATGTTGTACCTGAGTGGCTTCAAAGAAAAAGGAGTTGACCTTGCTGTTAGACCCTCGGTAGTATGACCCCTCAAGCCCTTGGAGGTAGCGGTATGCAACCGACCCGTACAAACGCAACTCCTGGCATCGGTTTGGTAGCTCGCCCGGCGGTGTCCCTAGGCGGCAGTCGGAGAGGGTCGGCACCAGGAGGTGCATCGCTGGCCTGTTGATCTGGCCCTCTGCTAGCGGGGATCCCGACCCCTTCGGCAGTGGGAGGTCGGGTGCGCTTGACGAAACAGTGGGGGCAGGAGCCTCTCTCGGCGTTGCAAAGTTGGCTGTCGCTTTCTTCTTCTTCTTCTTTGGACGAACGCTGGAAGAAGGCCCGGCTGGGGAGGGGGCTCGTTGACGCCTCAAAGCGAGAGGTTGTTCGTCCACGTCCATCAACTCCAAGTCGGGGTCAGCGACAGCTGCGGTTTCCTCCGGAACTAGAAAAATGGTGTCCACGGGAGCAGCCTCGACTAGCACGTTCTCCCTTTGTTCTAGCTGGGAGCCGACCCGAGTCTACAACTCGACGTCGTCGAGCCCGAAGCCTTCCTCCAAGGCTGCTGCAAGCATCATGGTGGCTGCAAAAATAGCTAAACCTTAGTTAGAGCTAAAATATTCAAGGGAAAGATAGAACTCCTTACCAAATGAAGCGGGCCTCGGAGTCGGCACCGGGCTGAGGCCAAAGATGGAAAGAATCTCCTGTTGGATCGAGAAATGCGAGAGAGGGGGGGGGGGTGAATGTCGCAATTCGTTCGGATTTCGTAAAGAGCAATTGCGTAGCGGAATAATTAAAATCAGACAATACGAACACCAAGATTTTTACTTGGTTCGGAGCCTGGGTCGACTCCTACTCCAAGGCCCACGGTCGTTGACCGTTTTCTGCGGGCAATTCTATAAGTTCGTAAACCAGTTTACAATTATTGAATACAGAATAAGTGCAGTAAATTTATACAATAAGAAGTATGCTCTTCTTTTACCGACGTCCGGAGTAGATCGAAGATTTCGGGGCAGCGGGACGTCGTCGGCTCGAGTTGGGCAGTATCTGGAGCAATGTACGAGAGCAGAAGAGCGTGGAAGAGTCTGAAGAATTGATTTTTTAAACCTGGGGTCGAGGCCCTCTTTATATAGGGCAGGGGGCGCCCGACATGCTCGGGGCGCCCCCCACGTGGCTGCAGATCCGGCGATGCTCTAGTCAAAGCTGATCTCGTTATCTTCGGGATTGTATTTGACTGGGGCGCCCGACGCGCACGGGGCGCCCGATTGACCGGTCAAACTTTATCACCGAGGCTTCGCGAGGGTGAGCTGCAGCCGCCTTCAGTGGCGTGGCACAGTGGGCGCCCGAGACACGCGGGGCGCCCGACATGCGGGGCGCCCGACACGCACGGGGCGCCCCCAATTGCGCTGCTGTCGGGGCGTTTACCTCTCTGCTGACTTTGGGTTGACTCTGGGGCGCCCGACACATCCGGGGCGCCCTACTCAGCTACGGCCTCACTCCTTTGAGGCTCTCTGAGCTGCAGAAACACAGTCCTTCGGTCCTGCATCCAGGGTTAGTCCAAAACAGCAAATAATAAGTTAGTTAAAACAGCCTTAGCTGTCTTGGTTCTGACTTTGGATCTCCAAAATGGAGCCCTAGGTCGAACCGACGCCTAATGTTCCCTCAAGGGGAACGCGTCCTCACCTACTCCTCTCGGGAGAGTTTTACCTGGTGCCAACCGGATCCTCCAGTTGGACTTTTGCCCAGCAGTCCTTCGCCAGGTCTTGAGGTACCAAGCTGCCCTTCGCTTGGTGCCTAGCAGCCCTTTGCTAGGTCTTTTCTTCTGGCAGTCCTTCGCCAGTGCCTAGCATTCCTTTGCTAGGGCTTTTCCTGTCTGGCAGTCCTTCGCCAGTGCCTAGCATTCCTTCGCTAGGGCTTTCTTTCCTGGCATTCCTTTACCAGTGCCTAGCAGTCCTTCGCTAGGGCTTTTTCTGCACACTCAGTGAACAAGGTTAGATCACAAATAAACTTAACTTTGAATCCTTTGCCAATATCAAAACCAGGTTCGATATGGTGCTTCCTGCACCAACATCTCCTCCCTCAGCAGATTGACCCCATGGAAGCGCTGACCGCCAAGCTTAGAGATGGCCGATTGATAGGCAGGGGAATTGCGATAATTTTTCGAGAGAGGGGGGAAGGAGGAAGATCCTCGACCCAAGCAGTGGGCCAGCTCGGGGGTCGGGGTGGTGTTGATAAAGAAAAAGCGCCCCTTCCAACCTTTGTTAGAGGATAGAAGTTTCGCTATGAATGAGGTCTTGACTCGGGCTTGAAAGAAAAAATCGTCCGACTCTTATTTTTTGAGATAAAAGTAGTGAAAGATTTCGGGTCGAAGAGGTATTTAATACAAAGTGAATATGATAACCAAGGCGCACATCAGTCGGATGACGTTCGAGGCTAGTTGGGACAAAGGGATTTGAAAGTATCTACATGTGGAGGATATAAAGGGATAAATGGGGAAGCGGAGCCCGACCTGTAGATGGTCTCGGGACAGGGTAATGAAACTAAGAGGCACGGTGTCGGGTCTGTCAGTCGGGTCGGGTAGACGAAGGCGATGGCCAGAAAGAATTTGATAGTCCAACTGGAGTTGATCGAGGTCATGGGAATGTAGGTCGGTAATCATTGTGGTATACCATGGCTCGGGTTGGGAAGAAGAGGAATCCATAAGGAAATAGAAGGGGGAGGAAACTAACCAAGGAAAGAGAAATCGCCGAAGAGGACGAAGGCTGGATGCCGGAAGCGGAGGATCACCGGAACTCTAGCAGAGCAAAGGCGGACAGCAGGTGGGCGTCGGAAGGTTAAAAGCAATGGTAAAACACTGCGGAAGAGGCCTATTTATAGGATCGAGCGATCGATGTTGGTCGTCCGATGGTGATCCGAAGAAAGGGCGGGAAAAGACCTAGACCGTCCGATCAAACCTAAGGCAGTTCCCGAGGCCCGGCATCACGCGTGCGCGCTGCCCATTAGCCAGGCCAAGCGGTGGATGTTTCGTCGCCCGAGACACCAGTAGCCATCGGACACGTGGCCTCAGTAGTTAATGCGGTAATTACTACAGGGGATTCGAATCGTCCTGACGAGGGTCGGAGACAAGACGGATGAAACAGGTGGATGGGATGGGGTTGATGCGTCGCCCGACAGTCGGGGACAGGCGATGCAGGTCGCTCTGGCGAGCAGTCCACTGGGAGGTGCCAGGCTCGTTCTAAATCAGTAGTCTAGTCAGTCGGACTCGACGCCTCCTTCGAGTGGACTCGAAGTGGATGCTTATGATCCTGGCCTAGCTCATGTGTCGCTCGTCCGGCCAACCTGGCACCACATCCGGTCGGGCCCTCCAGAGGGGGGTTGATTATTCTAACTGGCAGGGTCATAAGGCCCGCTTGGCCCGGGTTGCCCGATCGAGCAGTCAGTTGGATATACTCTATCCCAATTCTCCTGGGAGGGGGCAAAGAGTCCGACTCTGTCGGTCACTCGGGGAGCTGCCAAAGAGCGCCTGAACCACTTCCGAGTGGTTCCCAGTCGGCAATCTTCCTTTGCCCTAACCGCCCGACCCAGAGATACAGCCAACCAGCCAGGCTCGAGCGCCCATCAATTCGGGAAGTATTTTGTCCTAAGCGAAAGGATGTTGGTTATTGGTCACATGACCCGACTCGGAGCAGCCGATCGACACGCCGGTTCGGTATTATCGTCGCGTAGTGAAATACCTACTCCCTGACCCCTTACTGGTCAGAACGGTGCGGAAGTCACGCGCAGGTCGGCTCAAGCCTGATGTCATCCTTGCCCGAATCGCGGATCTCCCGCTGACACAGTATGACCGTCTGACATAGTGTGATCCACTGACACCGTACCTTCCTGTCGTCTCCGTACCCCCATACCACGACCGCCCATGCTTGGGCCAGACCGAGCGGCGTCGGACGGTGTCAGTCAGCGAACTGACAACTCCCCTTACCCTTCCCCCGCATGAGACACCTTACTCTGCCTCGCATAAGACAAAACGTGGCAGGTATGGGCAGGAGGGTCAAAGCTTTCAGTTCCCTCGGCTATATAAGCCCCTCCACCCCCCACTTCGCAGGTACGCGCAATAGTATTTTTCCACTGTTCCCTTGTCTTTGTTTTCTGCTTATCCACCGGAGATTGACTTGATTGTCGGAGGGCTTTGCCGGGGACTTTTCTCGGCGAGTTTGCTAACGGTCATTTTCTTACAAATCGGAGCCAGCATCAGCGGCACACGGGGGGGGGGGGGGGGGGGGGGGCCACTTCGCTCTTGGGAGTCCACCTCACTCCACGACAGGATCGTTATATACATCATATAATAATTATTTTCATCACTTAGTATGTGGTCTCCCCAAATTTAAAATCCTGGATCCACCCCTTACTATCATGTGACCTAGAGAGGTCACAGATTCAAGTCTCGTAAATAACTTCTTGTAAAGTAGGATAAGATTGCGCATAATAAATTCTTTCTCGGTACTCCAGTATTTCGCATTGACAGGAGATTTGTGTACTGAGTTGCCCCTATAAATGAGGATTGACAAAGTGACAACTTCTTTAACTACATATGAGCAACCTACAAAAGAATCACCTATAAACTAAAAATGAAGTATCCCACAGATGTTCCAAAACTATAGTTCTCATCAAGGTATTAAGTACAAAGTTGTCTTGGTTAGCATGGTAGAATTTACAATTTCACTCGTTAATCGACACTAGCAGCACTAGTATCAGCATCGCGACAACCTTTGCGAGGTCATGAGGCTACAACGACCTACATTTTTTTTATTTTATATTTTCCCTTTTTCATTAATTTTTAAGTAGTTTTTTTTTAAATTTTAGAATTATTTTGTTTCCTATTTCCTTATTAATTTTTTCCTCTATTATTCAATAATTTTTTACCCTCCATCTTTGCCGAAGGTAAACAAAAAGAAAAAAAAGATGCTTTTTAATCTCTTTAACTCTTTAATGATTAATTTTTTTATCTCCTACATCTCATTATAAGGTAAATAAAGAAAAAAGAATAACCTCTCAACCTCTTTAAAGATGATTATCTATTTCCCTTCTTCATCCCTCTACAAGTATGAGGTAAATATAGAGAAAAACCTTTAAGGAGGTAGGAAACTGATTATTAAAAAGGATTATATATATATATATATATATATATATATATATATATATATATATATATATATATATATATATATATATATATATATATATGATTTCTAACTTTATAAAAAATATATTATTATTAATGAACTAAATTATTCTATTGAACAGATGAAAAAAAAGATACACATATTAACTTACTAGAAATTATTCTATTTTGTGCATCACTAAAAATAGATAACTAAAACAGATAAAAAAAATTCAAATTAAATCTAATTTAAAGTTACTTGATCCTACCATGTCTACTTGATGGGCTTCAAGTCTATGAGCATTAAACATTTCATAAGATAATTTCAAAATCAATATCTCAAATATAACTCAATAATAAACATTTATAAAAAATCCAATATTAATAAAAATATTTTTTAATTAATATATGTTATATTCTAAATATTATCGAAGCTGCATTTGCATGACACGATATAGTATAGAAATCATATCATTTGAATCATAAACTGAAACTTTGGTAAATTTTAAAGCTTGGTGTTCATTGAAACTTTGGTACAGTTTAGAATTTTAAACCTTGGTGTTCATTGTCTTTTTGATGACAAATTATGCGGGAGATGATATGATCCTGTCGCCGAGCGCGATGGAGCCGCAACCGGATGACGGTGTAGAGGCGTGACGTGGACGATGACTGGATGTCCTCGCGCAGAAGGGTAGCGGGCGTAGGGTGTCCTCCGAATGGTAGGAAGCAGGTGCCGCCGGATGAACCCTCGACCGGATGGAGGTGGACCTGGGGAGGAAGATGACCGTTAGCAACCTAGCCGGGAGACGTCCCGGCAAGGCACTCCGACGGTCAAGTCAGCACTCCGATGAACAAGAAAAGTAATGAAGCACTGAAGACGAGATTTCGCGCGTATATGTATGCGTACCTGCGAATGAGGAGAGGAGTGGCTTATATAGCCGGGGAAAAGGACCCAATCTGACATGTGTCAGGACCTTCTGACAAGGTCAGAGGATATGGTATGGTTAGGTCGATTTGGGTATGACCTGTGTCAGGATCCTCTGACAGGATCAGAGGATGTGGTATGGTTAGGTCGTGTTGAGTATGACCTGTGTCAGGATCTTCTGACAGGATCAGAAGATATGGTATGGTGATGTTAATTGTAACCAACATTCTTTGTCGTATACGGTTTGTCTTATGTGAGGTCAAAGACAGGTTTCTGTAAATCAGAGAAAGTCAGTTCACACGAATGGTGATAGCTTATCATCTGCAGCGGGTGCAGGTGTATTCTGTCTTTATCCCCGGGTGATCCCAAGAGAGTGCCCGAGTGGACACAGGGACGGCAAGCCCGGCTGGATATCAAGTCTGGGTGTAAAGGACTGCCGGGCGGATGTACTAGGATACACGAGGAGTGTAAGCCTTAAAGGGGTCGGCCGGGCGAGAATACCCGGCTAAACGAGGCGTGTAAGCCTTAATGTGGTCGGCCGGGCGAGTTTGACCGGCCGGACGATCCGACGTTTTTATTCTAACCAGCCGCCCTGAGTCTGACCGGCCGACGGGGGCCCCGGGCCCGGCTAGGGTGTCAAGCTGGCTACCCGTACAATGACGTGGATCCTGAAGATGGCCAGGCCGTTTGCCACGATGGCTGTCCGTACGGTGCCAAAGATAGGGCGGGATCAATAGCCTTCCCCTCAAGTCTAGTCGAAGGAGGCGATCAGTCCGACTGACTGGACTACAAGTGTGAACAACCATTCTGCGGCCGAGCGATTTTGCCCTTTTAATATCCGGCCGACTTAACACGATGCTCAACAGCTGGTGTTGAGTATGCCTACCTTGTCCGGGCGGAAGAAGATTGTTAGTCGAGATGGGCGTGGGCTGCCACGCGCCATCTTGTTAAGCGACGATGTCCGACCGGACGAGGAGTAATGGGGGAGCGTGGGCCGCCACGCATTCCCGACTAGCCATTGACATGATGAAGACGTCTGATCGGATGAAGCTTTTGACTGGAGGAACGTGGGTCGCCACGTGTCCTCGTAAACTGTCCTGCGTAGGTGAAATAGTTATTCCCGACTGAAAAGAGCGTGGGCCGCCACGCGTCCATATATTGTGAATGCGTCCGACCGGACGAACATTGATAGTTGATGAGAGATATGCTGAGTATGTTTGGGCGGGAGAGCGTTTGCCTTGAGTCGCAAGAAAGGCGGAGTGTCATGCGCCCCAGACGATTTTCTCGTGATTGCCCAAGTCAGTTAATTAATGGAGACGCGACATTCTAAGTCGAATGAGGTGATGTGACACGCCCGAGGCGACCGGCGCCTTAACGGCATCACCTCCGCTTTAATGATCTGGGCCACGTGGCGCCCGCTGGTTGGCCGACCGGGATGCGATCTCTCTCCATGATTACGAGCTTTTAATGGCCATTAACGCGCGTAATTCTTTCCGCCACGCGGCAGCTTCCGGCTGGCCGACACGACGACGCGCCCTGTCGCCGATGCAGGCGGCGTCAGCACCCACGGCGCGTCTTTTCGAGGCTGATTCGTGGGACGCTTCAGTGGCATGGATGGGGCGATCTCCGTACACGTGGATCGCCATCGGACGGCCTCCCTTCTTCCGGCCTATGTATAAATAGGCCTTCCTCTTCGCCGAAACCCTCATTTGCTCCTTCGCTGTTTTCCTTCTAATCTCGGTGCCTCTCGCTACTTGCCGCCGTCTTCGCGTGCTGCTGTCGCCCTCGTCTCCTCCGCCGGTTAATCCTTTCCACCACCACCTACGGTCAGATTCTCCCTCTTCTTCCCTTTCTTCCTGTTGCCCTTTCTTTCTACTCCAATGGCTGCCCCTACTTGGTACACCTCTGTCGAGTCTTCCCTTTACGACGAGACTGCCTCCGACCTCCGGCTGGCCTACAATATCCCAGAAAATTACCACATTGCCGTTCCTACAAAGGCTGACCGACCACACAAGCCCCCGACTGGTTTCTTTGTGTTTTTCCGGGACCAACATATGTCTGGCCTGCGCTACCCTCTTCATCCCTTTATTGTAGACTTCTGTAACTTTTTCCATGTGCCTATCTTCCAGCTCTCTCCCAACGCTATTCGCATACTGTGCAACATAATAGTTCTTTTTACCCTTTACCGAGTCCCCCTCCGACCGGAGGTTCTTTATTTCTTTTATTACCCAAAGAAACAGGAGGCCGGGAATTTCTTTCTCCAAGCCCGAGCCAAGTTATCCATAGTGGAGAATATTCCTTCCTCGAATAAGGGATGGAAAACCCATTTCTTTTTTATAAGCCCCCCGACCAGCCCCGGGTTCCCGATCGGATGGGTTGAAGACCTGCCCTTTATAGCTCCCTTAAAAAATTTTAAATCCGACCCATTATTTACCCTAGCTGTTTCTCGACTCGGGGGCCTCCGCTTCGACGGCATGAAACTTCTCAATGACGCCGTTTTGTACATATTTGGGCTGAGCCGAGTGCCTGCCGCCCTGCCCGGCACTTTCTGTAAGTCATTTTTTGTTTCGTATTCCTTTTTCCCTAACTCAATATCTTATGTTTTTGCAGCCGAGATGATGTGGGAAGCGGCCCTTGATGAGGCCATGGGCCTGGCAGACGCAGAGTTAAACGCCCGGGCAGCCGAACAACTGCGCCTGCGCCAGGCCGGTCTGCCCGACCAACCCCCGATTCCCGAGAGCGCGGAGCCCGCCCCTCAGGCTCCTGCCCAACCAGCGGCGACTGGTTCTAGGGAGCCGGTCGGCTCATCCAAATCTTCTGCTACTGCAAAATCTTCCGGGAAGCAGAAGGTTCAGCCTTCCGTGCAGAAGTCCGTGCCTTCCAAGCGGAAGGCCAGTGCTTCTATCCGCATAGAGGAACCGACGGAGGTAGGTCGGTCCTCTTCTGATTCTCCCGACCCGCAGCCTTTGAAGAGGCGCCCGAGGACTTCTGCTTCGGGCTCTCAATCTCAACCTACAGAGGCAACTGCCAGCCCGGCTGAAGCGAGCCGGTCGGCTGGAGCACCGGCTTCGCCTCGCTCGGGAGGACGCCGCTCGCAGCCGTGCGCCTATGGCGTATATCTCCCTTCGCTCGACCCAGCGACCCCCAGTGAGGTCCAGCAGCGCCTTACTCTTTACGGGGAATTGGCGGACTGCTGGGAGCAGGGTATGAGGGAGGGGACTTCCCGACCCCCGATCCGGCTGGCCGACCAATTCTTTCAGGACGCTACGCATGTAAGTCCACTGCTTCGATGCTTAATTAACCTGCTTCCTACTAACACTTTTATTGTAGTTTTGGGCCTCCTGTTCGAGCGTCGCCTATTCCTTGGTCCTCAACGCCAGGGGACGCCGAGCGGCCGAACGGCGGCTCGAGGAATTGGAGCTCCGCCAGTCGCACGACAATCTTCCGGCCGGCGAGGCGGGTACAGCTATTCTCCGCTCGGAGATACTGGACCTTAAAGAAAAACTCCGTTCTGCTGAGGCGTTGCTGACGGAGGAAACCACCCGAGCGGAGGCAGCCGAGCGGGCATATGCCCGATCTTCCTCTCTGCATGCAACCCTTGAGCAGGAGAGGAAGAAGGCTCTGGCCCTGCAGCGCCGTGCCCGCTCGGACCTCGACAAGAAGGCTGTCGAGGCTCAAGCCTTGAAGGCGGAGCTGGACAAAATGATGAAGTCCTCGGAGGAGCTCCAGGCGACCTTGAACGCGAAAGAGCAGGAGCTGGCGACCCGGGAGTCAGACTTGAATGCCAAAGAGAAGGCCTTAGACATTCGGGGAGACGAGCTCCAGTTGTCTGAAGGAATACTGGCCTCTCAAACCGCTGCCCTGGAGGAGAAGGATAGGGAGCTAGCTAACCTCAGGGCGGAAATTGACAGCCTGAAGCTGCATCAAGCAGGCGAGCCCGCTCGGATGGACGCACATCGACTGGCCTACATTAACTCTACAGAGTTCGGCCAGAAGCTGGGCCAGCGGACATCTGGTATGTTCCAGATGGGGTTAAACAGCGCCGTTCTGCAGCTTCAAGAGAGCGGCTATCTGCCTGCCGACCTCCCCGCCAATGTCGTCCAAGTCAGCCGGGTTAAGGAGCTACTTCCTAAGGACTTCTTCCAGCCTTTTACCTGAAAATTTTCCCTGTACTCCTGAGCCACCGGTTGGGGCTCGCTTTTTTGTAATGCTTCCGAGTCAATTATCAATGAAAGTTTTTTCTTTGATGCATTATTTTGGATAATGACTAAGCAAATGTTGCTCGACTGGCCGGGTGGGGGATATGGATCACTTTAAACCAGACCAGAGAGCCGAAATAAGCGCAGGAAAAATGGTTGCGCAAGGTGACGATTGGTTGATCTGACTGAGGGGTGTGGGTCGCCACACGCCCGGCCGGAGAACTAGACCAAGTTATGGAAAATGGACAAGTTAGCCTGATGATTGGTCCGATTGAGGGGTGTGGGTCGCCACACGCCCGGTCGGAGAACCAACCCAGCTCATAAATACGTAAGGCTTCCCAGGCTTCCGGATGGGCCAATCTTCCACGTGGGCCGCCACGCTTCCGACTGGGAACCAGTCCAGGCTTCCAAGTGGGCTGACGCGTATGGTCAGTCGCCGACTCAGGCTTCCAAAGGGAGCCGACCTTCAGCGTGGGACGCCACGCATCCGACCGGACACCGCTTCAGGCTTCCGGATGGTCCAATCTTTCACGTGGGCCGCCACGCTTCCGACTGGGAGCCAAACCGGGCTTCCAAGTGGGCTGACGCTTACGGTCAGTCGCCGACTCAGGCTTCCAAAGGGAGCCGACCTTCTGCGTGGGACGCCACGCATCCGACCGGACACCGCTTCAGGCTTCCGGATGGGCCAATCTTCCGCGTGGGCCGCCACGCTTCCGACTAGGAACCAGACCAGGCTTCCAAGTGGGCTGACGCTTACAGTCAGTCGCCGACTCAGGCTTCTGGAGGGTACGACGCGTCAGCTGCGTCCCATCCAGGTATTACTTGCCTTGTGTGGCCGACCGATAATTTCGGTCGGGAGAGCCTTTTATTGCAGATAGAATGCTGCTTTTACAAGATTACATCACTCTAGGGCTCTCTGTACATTTTCAAGTGTAGGGCACTCCACGGTCGGTCAAGCCTTTTGCCGTGTTCATCCTCCAAGTAGTAAGCGCCTGAATGCAATTTCTTTACTACCTTGAAGGGCCCGCCCCACTGTGGTTGTAATTTGTTCACATCACCGACCGGCTTTATACGCTTCCAGACAAGGTCCCCGGCTTGAAACGAGCGCGGCAACACCTTCTGGTCGTATCTTTGTTTCATACGCTGACGGTACGCGAACATCCGGGCGGCCGCTTTTTCCCGGACTTCCTCAACGAGGTCAAGCTCTAAGCGCCTTCTTTCATCATTCCCTTCGTCGTAGCTTATCCGTCGATCAGATTCACAACCGACCTCGACTGGCACCACCGCCTCGCTGCCATAGACTAGGTGGAAAGGCGTCTGCCCGGTCGCTTCTCTAGGTGTGGTTCTGTTTGCCCAAAGGATCCCGGGCAGCTGCTCCACCCAGTTTGTTCCTGCATGGTCCAGCTTGGTTTTGAGCCCTCTCAAGATTTCCCGATTGGCGACTTCTGCCTGGCCGTTGCTTTGTGGATACGCCACAGACGTAAAGGCCTGCTGGATGCCGTACTCTGAACACCACTCTTTGATTTTCTTCCCTGAAAATTGCCGACCGTTGTCAGAAACCAACTTGTGGGGGATCCCGTATCTGCATAAAATGTTTTGCCACAAGAACTTCATCACCGCCTGCTCGGTGATCCGGGCCAGCGCCTCTGCTTCCACCCATTTAGAGAAGTAATCCACCGCGACCAACAAGAACTTCTTCTGAGCGGGAGCAAGCGGAAAGGGACCCACGATATCCATGCCCCATTGGTCAAACGGGCAAGAGACCGCAGATGTCTTCATTACTTCGGTCGGCCGGTGTGGCAGGCACTGGTGTTTTTGACATGAGATGCATGTTGCGGCCAGCCGGTCGGCATCCTTCTGCAAAGTTGGCCAATAATACCCAGCCAACAGAGCCTTCCGGGCGGTGGCTCTACCACCCGAATGAGTACTGCATACCCCCATATGTATCTCCCGGAGCACATAATCTGCGTCTTCACTGCCAAGGCATTTGAGTAAGGGCCGGGAGTGAGCCCGTTTATAGAGGACATCTCCGACCATGGTATACTGCACGGCTCTCTTTCTGAGCATCCGAGCCTCCTCCCGGTCGGATGGTACTTCTCCTCTGGTCAAGAATGCAATCAATGGAGTTCTCCAATCGGTTTCCAATTCGATCTCTGCTTGCTGCTCGATTTGCATGACGAATAAGGCATGGCAGGCTGGCCGAGGGACCACCCAAGCTCCGACTGCGCTAGCTAGTTTGGCTAGCTCATCTGCTTTCAAGTTGCTTTCCCGAGGGATCTTCTGTAAGAGTACTTCCCTGAAACCCGCCTTCAGCTGTTCATAAGCGTCGATGTACTCTTGCAGCCGGCTGCTGTTGACTTCGAAATTACCGGCCAATTGCTGTATAGCCAGTTGCGAATCTGAGTATAGCCACACCCGAGTGGCGCCGACATGCCGGGCGGCTTGCAGACCGGCTAGAAGTGCTTCATATTCAGCTTCGTTATTAGTCGCCTTGTGTTCTAGCCGCACGGACAGGTGCAGCCGTTCTTCTTCGGGTGAAACCATGAGAACGCCGATTCCACTTCCTTGTCGAGAAGATGCCCCATCAACGTACACCTTCCATACGCCCTCTGCTTCATCAGGATGCCATTCCGTGAGGAAATCGGCTAAAGCTTGAGCCTTGATAGCCGGTCGGGGTTGATATTGTATGTCATACTCACTCAGCTCAGTTGTCCATTTGACTAACCGTCCTGAGGCGTCTGGATTAGTGAGTACCCGTCCCAAGTTACTGTTAGTCAATACAGTAATTGGGTGAGATAAGAAGTATGGTCTGAGTCGCCGGGCGGCTAAAAATAGTATGTAGCCCAATTTTTCGAGTGTCGTATACCGACACTCGGCTCCTTTAAATAAGTGGGCAAAGAAGTACACCGGCCTTTGCTCCGTTTCTTCTTGCCGGGCCAACACCATGCTGCCCGAGTCGGAGGAGGCCGCTAAGTATACATATAAACTCTCATTCGGCTCCGGCCGGGATAGTGTCGGTAGCTCAGATAGATAAGCTTTCAGCTCCTCGAATGCCTTGTCACATTCTGCGTCCCACTGAAATTTGGTGGCCCGGCGTAAGGTCTTGAAGAATGGCAGACCCCGCTCGGCTGACCGGGAAATGAACCTTGACAAGGCCGTTATTCGCCCCATCAGCCTTTGAGCTTCTCTGAGATTCCTTGGAGGCGGCATCTCCATGATGGCCTTTACTTTGCCCGGATTCGCTTCGATTCCCCGCTCGGTCACTATATAGCCGAGGAACTTCCCGCTTCGAGCCCCGAATAAACATTTGGCCGGATTAAGCTTCAGGCCGAACCGCCGTAGAGTCTGGCAAGTTTCTTCAACGTCGGGGATTAGTTCTTCTGCCCGGGCAGTCTTGATCAGAATATCGTCGACGTATACTTCGACGTTACGCCCCATCTGTGATCGGAACACCTTGTTCATCATTCTTTGGTAGGTGGCCCCCGCATTCTTGAGGCCGAACGGCATGACGGTGTAGCAGTAGGTGCCGTCAGCCGTGACGAAGCTAACCTTCTCCTGATCATCAGCAGCCAGCGGGACTTGGTGGTATCCCTGGTACGCGTCCAGCATTGATATGAACTCGCTGCCGGCCGTCGAGTCTACCATTTGATCAATTCGCGGGAGCGGGTAGCAATCTTTCGGGCAGGCACGATTAAGGTCCCGGAAATCAATGCATACCCGCCACTTGTCGTTGGGTTTGGATACCAGCACCACATTGGCCAGCCAGGCAGGGAACTGGACCTCCCGGATGTGTCCTGCCTCCAATAGTCTTTCAACCTCCGCCCGGATGACTTTATTCTGAGCGGCGCTGTGGTCCCTCTTTCGCTGCTTCACTGGCCGCGCACCCGGGTGCACGTGCAATTGATGCTCTGCTACTTCTGGCCGGACTCCCTTTAAGTCTTTCGCCGACCAGGCAAATACGTCTTGATTCCGAGCGAGGGCAGTCAATTAGGGATTGCTTCAGCTCCTCGGAAAGTCCTGCAGCAATTTGTATCTTGGTATCCTCCCGCCCGGGCAAAAGTTGTACCTCTTCTTTGTCCTCCCTTAATTCTGCCCAAGGGGAGGCTTGCACCATGTTGCAGCTGCTACCTGCCCGCCTTGCTTTCTGACCTCCCGACCGGACATCATCAGCGTAGCAGCGCCGGGCCACGGTCTGATTGCCCTTCACCTCGCCGACCCTGTCGCCGACCGGAAACTTCACCTTGAGGTAGTAGGTGGAGACTACCGCTTTGAATTCGTTGAGAGCTGGTCGACCGAGGATGGAGTTGTAGGCAGCTGGCGCATCCACAATCAGAAACGTGGTCCACCGGGTTCTCTTGAGTGGCTCTTCTCCAAGTGAGACGGCTAGCCGTATTTGTCCGATCGGTCGTACTTCGTTCCCCGTAAATCCGAACAGGGGAGTAGCCACCGTCTCCAGCTGCGATAAGTCAATTTGCAGTTGATCGAAAGCTCGTTTATATAAAATGTTTACCGAGCTGCCGGTGTCCACAATGGTGCGGTGGACTTCGTAGTTGGCGATGACAGCCGTGATGACCAGCGGGTCGTCGTGCGGCACCTCCAATCCTTGCAAATCCTGCGGCCCCCAGCTGATTTGGGGCCCTTGAGCTTGAGAGGTGCTGACTCCGACTTGGTGAATTTCCAGTCGGCGCACCTGCGTCTTCCTGGCTCGGTTAGAGTCGCCTCCGGTCGGGCCACCGGAAATCACATTGACGCCTCCTCGGACGGCGTTCTGGTGATTTGCTTGATCTTCGTCAAGTTCCTCCGCCTCTTCCTGCTCGGGCTGAGGAAACAATTGCCGAGCGGCGGGGGTATCATGCCTTTGTCTTTGTTGGGCTGTGGCTTCCTGACCCGCCCACGCCCCTGCGGGGTTTGTCGTCCTTGGCCCCTGCCGAGTGGGGTCCGAGCTCTGCCGCCCGCTCGGCAGTCTTCCGTGTTGTGCGTATTGCATTGGTGAAACGCACAATACGGTGCCCATCGGTTGGGCCATCTCCCCTGTGCCACCTGCACTTGCTGGGGTCTCATTCCCGGCCGATCAGCCGGTCGGGGACTGCGAATCAGTCCTCCTGGCGATCTGTTGTGTTGAGGTGCGGGTTGTGGGCTAACTATTACTTCCTTCCTCCGGGCGGCTTGCGCTTCCTCTACGTTGATATACTTAACAGCCTTCCCGAGTAGGCTGTCGAAATCCTTCGGTGGTTTCCTGATCAGGGATCGAAAGAAATCACCCTCTTGGAGCCCTTGTGAGAAGGCGGCGATCAGCACTTCGGGCGTGGTGTTGGGCACCTCGATAGCTACTCCATTGAACCTCTGGATGTAGGCCCGGAGTGATTCTTTCGGACCTTGCTTCAGCGAGAACAAGTTGAGGCTGGTCTTATGATGCCTCCGACTGCTTGCAAAATGTTGCAGGAACAGCCGCTTAACTTCTGCGAAACTCCCGACTGATCCGCTCAGGAGTCCATCAAACCAGCGTTGAGCCTGCCCGGAGAGGGTTGTCAGGAAAGCACGGCATTTGACGCCCTCCGGGTATTGGTGCAGCCGGGCGGCGCTCTCGAACTTCATGACTTGTTCCTCGGGGTCGCTGGCCCCCGAATACTCAGGCATGGTGAAGAATCGTAGATGCTTTGGAACGGGGTCCCCAAGAATTTGTGGAGAGAAAGGACTGTGAGTTGGGCGGGCCGCCGCGGGGTCGGCCAACCCCTTCCCTTTATCGGGGCGCGCCTGATGCGCCCGGCTGGACGCTGAAGCTTCGGTCGGGGCCGATTGGGCCTCGTTCCTAAAAAGTGCTTGGGGAAATTTAGGAATGAAGGGGTCAGGCTGAACAGCCATACCTTCCGCATTTCCCCGCATAGAGGGCCCAGGGAGCCGGGCTCCCTGGCTACCGGTTGGCGGATGCGATTGTTGTGCCTTCTGTGTCCGGACAGCCATCAGCATTTCGTATTCTTCTGGCGAAAGAGTAACCGTCAGTGGATTGGGGTTTTCCATTCTTCGCTCTCGATCAGGCAGCAAAGCCCTCCTTCTAGCGCCAAATTGATCCTGTCGCCGAGCGCGATGGAGCCGCAACCGGATGACGGTGTAGAGGCGTGACGTGGACGATGACTGGATGTCCTCGCGCAGAAGGGTAGCGGGCGTAGGGTGTCCTCCGAATGGTAGGAAGCAGGTGCCGCCGGATGAACCCTCGACCGGATGGAGGTGGACCTGGGGAGGAAGATGACCGTTAGCAACCTAGCCGGGAGACGTCCCGGCAAGGCACTCCGACGGTCAAGTCAGCACTCCGATGAACAAAGGAAGTAATGAAGCACTGAAGACAAGAGGTTTCGCGCGTATATGTATGCGTACCTGCGAATGAGGAGAGGAGTGACTTATATAGCCGGGGAAAAGGACCAAATCTGACATGTGTCAGGACCTTCTGACAAGGTCAGAGGATATGGTATGGTTAGGTCGATTTGGGTATGACCTGTGTCAGGATCCTCTGACAGGATCAGAGGAGGTGGTATGGTTAGGTCGTGTTAAGTATGACCTGTGTCAGGATCCTCTGACAGGGTCAGAGGATATGGTATGGTGATGTTAATTGGTAACCAACATTCTTTGTCGTATACGGTTTGTCTTATGTGAGGTTAAAGACAGGTTTCTGTAAATTAGAGAAAGTTAGTTCACACGAATGGTGATAGCTTATCATCTGCAGCGGGTGCAGATGTATTCTGTCTTTATCCCCGGGTGATCCCAAGAGAGTGCCCGAGTGGACACAGGGACGGCAAGCCCGGCTGGATATCAAGTCTGGGTGTAAAGGACTGCCGGGCGGATGTACTAGGATACATGAGGCGTGTAAGCCTTAAAGTGGTCGGCCGGGCGGGAATACCCGACTAAACGAGGCGTGTAAGCCTTTATGTGGTCGGCCGGGCGAGTTTGACCGGCCGGATGTTCCGACGTATTTATTCTAACCAGCCGCCCTGAGTCCGACCGGCCGACGGGGGCCCCGGGCCCGGCTAGGGTGTCAAGCTGGCTACCCGTACAATGACGTGGATCCTGAAGTTGGCCAGGCCGTTTGCCACGATGGCTATCCGTACGGTGCCAAAGATAGGGCGGGATCATGATACATGAGATTAATTAAATAAGAACTCTGCTATCTTATATATGGTTTGGAAGATGCTATAATGCTTAATTTTTGGACTTGCAATTAGTTACCAATTAGATATAATAACTATGTAGCAAATAAATCCTTATGTTTTATGCCTAGTGAAACTAAGAACCAATACTGAGTCTGCTATGATGTCCATAGAAATTATTTTATCCTCTTTAATCTGCAAGTGATACTTGTTCATCCATTTTCATTCTTAACATCACATAGTCTCGCTACACCACTAGTTTGCCAGGAAAAGGCAAAGTAATAATAGTTTTTCTTGCTGTTTTAATTCAATTGTGACCTTAATTTTTTTTTTTTTTCAGGTATTACCATACTTATCGCATAAGTAATGCGACTGATGTTTATAGCTTTGGAATAATCCTTCTGGAAATGATTACTGGCCAACCTCCAATACTTCGTGGAGAAGGGCGACAACACATTGTTGAATGGGTATCTCTGAGATTGAATGGATGCTATGACCCTAGCTCTGTGTGGAAGGTTCTTCAGCTAGCATTGAGGTGCACAAACTCATCAAGCAGTATGAGACCTCAAATGGCTGAAGTAGTAATCCAACTTAAAGAGATCATTGAAATGGAATACAATCCTCCAAACAGATGACTGGACATGAACAGCAAAGGTGAACCAATCCAACCTTACTGTCAGTATAACAGTGTGTTCGGTTCCTGATAATTTGTGAAAAAGATTCTTAGAAACTAAGATGGAAATGTTATATATTACCATTTTTGGTTTCATAATTTTTACTGAACATCTACTAGGCATCTAGCAGTAGATACATTCGTAGAACATTCATCTGTGTTTTATGCGGATTGACATTGTAATGTAATCCTCCACCTTTATCATCAGGCTGACTGACCTTATCTGTTTTATCTAGGCATCTATGATAATCGTAAAAAATAACTGCCATGTGATATATGAGAAAGATTTTCTCAAGAGATGATATGAAAATCTTTGCAAAGTAGGATGATCCCGCCCTATCTTTGTCACCGTATGAACAGCCAACGTGGCAACATGGCCTGGCCAACTTCAGGGTCCATGTCATTGTACGGGTAGCCAGCTTGACACACCCTAGCCGGTCCCAGGGTCTATACCGGTCGGTCGAACTCAAGGCGGCCGGTCGGACTCAAGGCGGCCGGTCAGAATAGATGTAGCGGTTCATCCGGCCGGTCAATCCCGGCCGGCCATCATAAGGTTATTATACCTCGTTTAGTCGGGTGCATCCGCCCAGCCATAGAAGTGCTACACTCCTAATTGTTCGGGTGCATCCGCCCGGCAACTCTTCACATACATAGTCCCCCAGGCTTGCACGCCCGGCGCCCACTCGGGCACTCTCTCCCAAAATCACCCAGGGATAACGACAAAATACACCTGCACCAGCTGCAGATAACATGCTGTCACCACTCGTGTGAACTGACACTCCCTGGCACGCCGTCCTGTCGCGCCGTTGGTGTCAGGCGGCGCCTGTCAGAGACGTACAGAAACCTATCTGTGTCCTCACATAAGACAAGTAGTATACGACAAGGAATGTTGGCTACAAATCGACAGAATCATACAATATCCCCTGACTCCGTCAGAGAATCCTGACACAGGTCAGACTTGGTCCTTTTCCCCGGCTATATAAGCCCCTCCCCTCCTTATTATCAGGTACGCGCGCGTAGCCCCGCATCTCCAGTGCTCCATTATTTTGCTTGTTCACCGGAGTACTGACTTGACCGTCGGAGGGCCTTGCCGGGACGCTTCCCGGCTAGATTGCTAACGGTCATCTTCTCCAGCAGGTTCAGGTCATCCCGTCGGGGATCCACCAGGCTACTTCTTCTTCCATTCGGTCGGAGGACCCCCCCCCCCTCACTTGCTGAGTCATTCTGGAGCGAGGACATCCCGTCGGCATCCACGTCACTCCTCTCTACACCGTCATCCGGTTGCGGCTCCATTTCGCTCGGCGACAGGATCATAGGACTTAAAGGTTTGCTACTTTGCCTTCCAGCCTTCTTGGATCTATGGCCAAGCAGCTGATGCATGTTGCATTTCAACTAGCAGTTGCACATAGCTATCACAATAATGGACAATGTTTCCTACATTCTCAATGTTTGTCTGCCGCTTCCTTCCAGATATGGAAAATGAAGAAGTGAAAGAAGCATTTGTAACCTCAATTGCTGAAGCTGATCGCCCTGTATGTGCGCATCAACTGTCAGCCAACTTGTTCACATCATGGACAGAAAATACCCCTGGTAGAAGGTTTTGGCGATGCAAACATTGGAAAGTACGACTTGCATTTATCTTAGATCATGCAATATACTTTTGCTGGGAATTATTTAATTTGTTTGTTCCTTAATTAATTTGTAGATGGCCGGTGACCGTGGTTATTTCAAATGGCATGACCCTGTGCAGGAAGCTGTCTCGATAGGACAAATGGGTTGTGTAATCAACCAAAGGGATAAAGATGGCGGATGAAGAGAGCAAGTTGAAAGATTTGGAAGAAAAAAATGCTGATTGTACAAGGACTAAGAAGGCACTAGAAATGAAGTTGGAAAGCATAGACATATTGCAGGAAAGTATCTAAAATAAAAAATAATTAACGATATTTTTTCAATCTGGGCGATCGGCTCAGCCCCACGACAATGTCCCATTGATTGCTAGGGTAAATTGGGAAGCGTTCGCGACTGACGATCCAGAAGCCCAGCATCCCAAGGTTCGCGTCCCATTTGGAGAAAAAATTTCTGCAAATACGTCATAGCTGAAGATTGAACTGTGAATGCCTGAGATAACGACTAGTTGCCCTTCCACTACACCATAGTCCCAAGCCACAAAAGTATCTAAAATGTTTCTACATCAAGATGTTCTTATGGTTCTCTATTAGACATCTGGTTTTTCTCCAAATGAGGCGCGAATCCTAGAACGTTGGATTTCTGGTGACCGGTGAAAAATTTTCGTAGAGCCGGGCCAATCATCCAAGGTTGGAAAAACCTCGTTAATCATTTTTTCTTTTACACATCTGACTCCTGGGGCTATGATGTAGTGGAAGGACGACTAGTTATTATCTCAAGCATCCACGGTTTGATTTTCAGCTACGACATATTTTGTAGAAATTTTTCTTTCAAATGGGGTGCGAACCCTGGGATATTGGACTTCTAGATTGTTCGCCACAAGCACTTCTCGATTTACCCCTAGTAGCCAGTGGAAAACTTCCGTGAGGCCAGACCGGTCGTCCGAGGTTCGACGTTGCCCAACCTTATTAATTGTTTTTTCTTTTAGACATTTGACCTCCGGAACTATGGTATAGCAGAAGGGTGATTAGTTGTCATCTCACACATTCGTGATTCAATCCCATTTGCGGTTCAATCTCAGACAATATATTTTGCAAGAATTTTTTTTCAAATGGAGCGCAAACCCTAGGACTATGGACTTCTAGACCGTCTGCCGTGAGCGTTTCTCGATTTATCCTGGCGGTTGGTTGAAAATTTCTATAAAACCGAATTGATCGTTCGAGATTCAATATTATCCAACATCGCTAATCAATCTCCCAGACATCTGAGGACGATCCTTACGTGAGAATAATATGCTTAGTTGAGTTGTATTTGATAAATGATGAATTTTATTGTGCTGGGCATTGCAATCGAGGTTATTTTTCTTCGTTGGTGCGATATCATCTAAAACATTTGCAATGCTTATTGATCGTAAGTTTTCCCCTGGGATTTAACAGATATAAGTTAGAATTTCGAGTGAACTTTTGACCTATGTACATATATGCCATTGATAATTCTAGCTCAAGCTCTCATTCCTATACATTAAGTTGAACATATGCTAGAGCGTAAGATTTGAAAGTGAACTTTAATTTTGAATCAAAACCGTATCAAAGATAACTTTCATCTTGTGAACAACTCGATTCCTACTAACCGTATCAAAAATTCTAAAATGAACACTTAATCTAGAAAAACTCAAACAAATTGTTTTTGAGTGAAACTTCCACCACATGATGAAACCACGTAAACTAGAAAACAAGTGGCATGATTAATCAAGAGGATTATTATTTTGGATGTTATGATTAACACTTGAAAAAAGTTAGAAGGCTTTGTTAAATTTTAACTTTTAAATTTCAAAATTGTGATATTATATGCCCATTCCGTACAAGATTCTTATCCTTGAAAGAAACTTGAATTGAATATAGTTAAAATTATTTGATTAAATTTTAATCAGTAATAAAATAATTACATGGAGTAGTTTTAATCAAAGTTTATTATTTTATATTATAATATTTTTAATTAAATTGAAATAATTTTAATTAATTTAGAATAGTTTTGATGGGAGTTGGAAGTTTGACCGATTCAGAATAATTTTAACCGTACTGAAGTACTCACAATTAGTATTTGAGTAAGTTTGATTATCATTAGTTATTTTAACCAAAATTAATAGTTTTGATTAGTGTTGAAACTTGAAATAGTCTTAACGCGTTATTTGTTCTTCTCCCACCGGATTATCAGAGTTTGACGTTCCATCACTGAAACTATCATATTGGATTTTTTTTTTTTTGCTTTAAATGATTAGCTCAACGCGTGAGGATCTTTCTCTTTCGAAAGAGCTTCCAAACTGGATGCAATATAGGAATCCTTGCTCCTGTTTCACCATTTCCCCGTCGACTTCACATTCTGAGTTCCTCGAAGCTGCAAAGCAGATTTTCCCTATTTCTTTCTCCTTAGGGTTTCCGACCTTTTAAGTTTGTGAAAAGTTAAGTTTAAATAGACTAGAAATCGAGATAGAAAAGGGGCTGATTCTGGGCTTTTCTCTTCATCTTCTTGTTAAATTTGCATCTGGGATTCATCCGGATAAGGTATGAAGTACATCACTCAATTCATACATACTCAGTTTTATGCAAGTATTATGTTTCAAAGCAAATATCTAATATTTAGGCTAGAATCAACAGGTTCTTTATTTGCTGAAGAGGAAGCTTGCAGTAGTATCTTGAAGCTGTATTGTTGAAAGGTAAAAGTACAGTTTTGAATTTGTAATACTCCAAATATCCATTTGCAATATTAACTATTTAATCTATTTTAGATTATTGGTTTAACATATATGTTCAGCATGTAATTCGGCATTTTAGTGCGTCACCAAGTTCATTATTTTTGAATTTTCCATCCTCCTAAATAGGTGGGTCTGCCAAAATAAAATGTTTACAAAATCTGAAAACTTTTAAGAACTGAATTTCGAATTTGCATTACTTCTTCTCTTTCCTTTATCTGCTCTTCGATGTTCCTTAGTTAGCTAGATGCAATGCTGTTTAGTTTTATTCCTGATCGGTCTTCCTAATTGGATGAAGTATTTATATATTATATATGATTTGAACAGGATTTAAGTCATCAAACCTCGTTTCTCTTTCAAAAAAGGCTTTACTGTAGGTGCCATACATCAAAATACAGAACAAGTGGGGTCATCCTTTGTAGGACACAGAAGTTGCCAGTGGTAGCGAATATGGCGACTATAGGTGATGTGGCCACAGCAATCTCCTTGATTGGTAAAGTTATAAAGGCAGCTACTGATGCACAAATGCTAAAGAAGGAATTTAAGGAGTTAGCAGACTACTTAGAATTGATAGGAGGACAGTTGGAGATGCTGGATGACAGGCAGCTTGGTGATGTTTCCGTGCAAACATTTCAGAAGATGGAGGAGGTTTTGCTTCAATGTCATGATCTCGCTAATAGCTGCCAGCAACGAAGTTCTATCTACCTTATTGTCAAAGGCAAGCGGATTCAGAATGAACTCAGAGGGGCACAAGAAAAAATAACAAAATATTTGACGCTTATTCCACTCATCCATTTCACACAAGTTTTTAGGCGGTTTAAGGTATATGCTCATCTTTTTGCATGTGTTCGGTTTAAACTTCTGATCTTCGTACTTGATAAATGCATCAGTTTAAACTTATTTTCTAAGACTAATACATGTACTTCTGATCTTTGTACATGTTAACCTGGTAGTTTTTTCGTAACTTAGTCTTAACTCCTAATGTGTTTCTTCATAAAATGGTGATTGAACCCCATTGGTATTGTGCAAATAAATTTAGTGGATTACAATTACTGAAATGTCAAAATTATTCTTCTAGGCTAATCATGATTTGAAGTTCTACCATTATATCCATTTCAAAATTTTATTCTTCTATTTCTTTTCAGGAAGGAGATACAAAAATAAATGAGAATTTGCACGAACATGCTAGCGATGAATCAGACATTGCTTCTTTTCAGGAAGGAGATACAAAAATAAATGAGAATTTGTACAAACATGCTAGTGATGAATCAGATGAACATGCTAGTCGATGAATCAGATATTGTTTCTTTTCAGGAAGGAGATACAACAATAAATGAGAATTTGTACGAACATGCTAGCGATGAATCAAACATTCTAGGTTTGTACTTGAGAAAAAACACTCATTTATTCTTATATCTATATGCTAACAGAAGAATACAGAAAAATTAAGGTTATTGATACCAAATTACAAATGAAAATTTCCACTATAAAAATAATTGCAAGACAGACAATTCTATCCCATGAAAAAAGGAATCTTTTTTCTATCATTTAAATAACTTGAAAACTTCTGGTTGATACAATTTGTGGCCTTCTCTAATCATCTCCCTTGTGCTCTATTCCATTGTCAACAACTACAAATAATCTTTGATGTTAATTCACCCTTCATAAATTAGTTTTGTAAAATGTTATACGACATTATTGAGTTTGAGCCCATCAAGATCAGTCATAAGAAGACCACTAACATCATGTTTCATCATAATTCCAATAGTTAGTTACTTCAATTGGTATTGCTCATAATATGGAGAAAAAAAAACAAAAAAATGATCTTCCTTTTTCATATTTCCTAATGTTATTAGTACTTTAGAAGCTAGTTAGGCATATGGCTAATCATTGTTTTAATTATGCAAATATGATGGATCCATTTCTAATTCGGTTATGGTGGTTTTTGTATGGAAGGTTTGCCTGCAGAAAGAAGTGTTGAATATACAAGCAATGGGTTTCAAAGTAATACTTACTTGTTCACTAATGAACAAAGAATACCTCGATGCACAAAGCTCCCATCAAAACAGGGTTCCAAAGAAGGATCAATTATACGCGGCCTTATCTTGCATTGCAAGAGATTATTTACAAGATTTGAACCCGTGGCCTCCCAGTCATACGACAACAACTTTACTGTTACGCCAAGACTCTCCTTTACCTATAAACAAATAGTAAAAATGACATTCAACTTTAAGACAATCATTGGTAGAGGAGGATTCGGAACAATCTACCTTGGACATTTGGAAGATGGCACTGATGTTGCAATCAAGCTACGGGCACACTCATCTCAACAGAGTGACATGGATTTCTTCGCTGAGGTATATATATAATTCATTTTACCAAACCTTCAAACTTTGAAGTGTCGTCGGCCATAGATTAATTTGTATTGAAATCTAGCAACAAATTAGAAGATGATGGTGAAAATAAATCCAGTAGGGTACACCATTGTAATTGACCACCAGTGAGTAAACTGAATTAAATATAGAATGAACTTTGAGAAATGTATAATATGCATGATAACATTTTGTATTGTGTTGCAGTTGAGGAGCTTAACACAAGTTCACCACAAGAATCTAATTTCTTTAATTGGCTACTGCAAGGATGAAAGTCACCTTGCTATTGTCTATGAGTACATGCCTCGAGGAAACCTTCATGACCATCTGAGAGGTTTTGCACTATGACATTTCTAAGACTATAATTTGGATCAACATATTGCCTAGTATAACTAAGACTCATAGCAAGAAATGATAAGATGTGTGATGTTGATCTAAGGGTATATTTCCTGCTTAGTCATGTATATGAATTTTGTAGTAAAATGATAAACATTCAAGAAAATAATCACCTAATCATATTCAACACAGAATAGCAAATCTTGTTTAGTTGTTGGTTTCTTTTACTCATTTATTGCTAAAATGCAAAATGCTTTTATTAAAAAATGATGAACCAAATAACAGTCGAACCTGGGATGACCAGCTAGATGCTCATGTTGCATAAGATTTGCTTTCATAATCATTATGCAAAATTAAATGTGGCTAGCGTATTAGATTTCTTTTACCAAATATAGATGCATAAACTTAGGGTTCAGAAATATTTCGACTATGACTATCTTTCTTATTCTTATGTTCTCTCAATTGTAGGTAAAGCTGTGATTCCTGTGTTGACATGGGTACAGAGGCTCCAAATTGCATACCAAATTGCACTAGGTTTTAAACTATGAAGCTTCTTGTCCTTTTACTCTATTTTGGATTTGTGCATATTTCTCTTAACTCAACATTAATTCTCTATACTTAATTTAGGATTGAACTATCTGCATACGGGATGCAGCCTATCAATAGTTCATAGGGATGTGAAGAGCTCAAACATACTCTTGGATGAAAATTTAAAGGCTAAAATATCAGATTTTGGACTTTCCAGGATATGCAATGAGAATGACACTGATGAAACCACACTAGTTGTTGGAACAATTGGGTATCTTGATCCCGAGTATGTTCTTTTCTCCACCATACTTTTTAGAGGTAGTCAAATAATGTAGTAACCACATATATAGTTCTGATTCGACTAATATATCACTATTGTATACTATCATGACTACCAATTATGTTTAGTTATTATTTCTATGTTAGAAATAAAAAGATTGTGGTGTGTCATGGGAAGTTATGAATTTATAAATAATGAAAAAGTATAGTGAATTCTTCGTGAGCTATATTATAGGCACGTAAATGGACAGTGATATCAGCAAAGTGAAAACTTCGTTAACCACATATGGGCAACTTACAAAAGAATCACATGCAAATTAAAAATGAAATATCTCACAAATGTTTGTCTTTTTTATAACAGTTATGCTGGAGATGATACATGGGATTATTTAAATAAGAATTCTGCTATCTCCCTAACACATGGTTTGGAAGATGCTATAAAGCTTAATTTTGTTGGAATTGCAATTAGTTACCAATTAGATATAAGTATGTAGCAAGTAAATGCCTATGCTTTGTACCTAGTTAAACTAAGAACCAATACTGAATCTGGTATGATGTTCATAGAAATTATTTTATCCTCTTTAATGTGCAAGGTGCTATTTGTTCATCCACTTTCATTCTTAACATCAGATAGTGTCGCCACACCACTAGTTTGCGAGGAAAAGGCAAAGTAATAATAGTTTTTTTTGCTGTTTTAATTCAATTGCAAGCTTAATTTTTTTTTCAGGTATCACCATACTGGCCGCATCAGTACAGCGTGTGATGTTTATAGCTTTGGGATAACCCTTCTGGAAATGATTACTGGCCAACCTCCTTATGCCCAAGAAGTGCAACTAAACATTGTCCAATGGATATCTTTGAGAGTTTACGGTGACGTAGATTTTGTTGATACAAGTATGAACGAAAACTACGACCCTAGCTTTGTGCGACAAGACTTTGTCCGATGGATATCTCAGAGAGATTTCTGTGAAGAAGATTTTATTGATACAAGAATGAACGAACACTACGACCCTAGCTCTCTGCGAAAGGCTCTTTGGCTAGCATTGAGGTGCACAAACTCATCATCCAGAAGCAGACCTCGAATGGCTGAAGTAGCAATCCTACTTAAAGAGATCATTGAAATGAAGCCCTTCAACGGTGAGACTAATCAATCCAACCTTACAGTTGAATATGACATTATATTTTTGGTTCCTTTTTGTGAATATGTTTCTTAGAAAATAAGATGGAATTGTTATATTACCATTTTTGGTTCCATAATTTTTACTAACATGCATGCATGCCGTCTCGGATAACCATAAAAATAATTGTCATTTGATATTTGAGAAATGATTTCCTCTAGAGATGATAATCTAACGTATGCTACATTTCTTGTTGCAGTTGCACATAACTAATAACAACAATGGACAATATTTCTTTTCACATTCTCAATGTTTGTCTTTTGCTCCCTCCAGATATGGAAGTGGCATTTGCAACGTTAAGTCCTCGAGCTGATGAAGAAGTGGAAGAAGCATTTGTAACCTCAATTACTCAAGCTGATAGCCCCCCTCCAGATATGGAAAATGAAGTGGAAGAAGCATTTGTATCCTCAATTGCTCAAGCTGATCGCCCCGTATGCATGCATCAACTATCAGCCAACTTGTTCACATCATGGATAGAAAATACCCCTGGTAGAAGGTTTTGGGGATGCAAAAATTGGAAAGTACGACTTGCATTTATCTAAGATCTTGCAATATACTTTTCCTGGGAATTATTTGTGTATTCCTTTGTAGATGGCCGACGACTGTGGCTATTTCAAATGGCACGACCCTGTGCAGGAAAATGTCAGTATAGAACAAATGGATTTCGTAATCCACCAAAGCGATGAGCTAGACGAGGAGATAAAGATGATGGATTGCAAGTTGAAAGACTTGGAAGAAAAAATTGCCAAATGTAAAAGGAGTAAGGAAGCACTAGAAATGAAGTCAGAGATCATGGACAGATTTTACAAGTGTATGTAAGTTTCATTAAGCAAGATGTTCTTGGGGTTCTCTCTTAGACATCTAAGTGAGTTGTTTGCTGATGTTCCTTACGTAGGAACAATGTCTATATGCTTGGTTGAGTTGTATTTGATGTTTAGTTTTAACATTGAACTTAAAAAATAATTTTAAAAAATCAGAAATATGTAGAACAACTTATTTCATTTCTATTTTTATTTTTGTCTGATGTTATGGAATAAGCAATTATCGAAGACTTAGTATTTTCTTGGTAATTTTGATAGTTTCCTTGTGAACAATTTGATTCCTACTAACTGTATCAAAGATTCTAAAATGAACACTTTAGGTTAAGAAAAACTCAAACAAACTGTTTTTGAGTGAAACTTCCCCTACATGCTTCAAATCAGCTTGCAAAAATTGAAAGAATAGAGTTTGAAAAATGTCTGAAATTGAAGGAAAACCCACACAAATTAGAAAGCAAATCACATGACTAGTTTAATTTACAATGACTAGGCAAGATTCTTATCCTCAAAAGGAAATTTGAATTGATGCACTTAAACAGTGTCATTTTCCAGAGAAAAACTGCCTGCAAAGTTATCCTTGTAATTCGAGTACACTAGATAAATTAATTCTTGGAAAGAAAAATGATAGGGTGGTGATACGCCACACATAAGATGGTACAAACTTGAGCTCCAAAACAAATACAGGAAATCTTCATTCAAAAGCAGTCGATAGTGCCCACGGAAGGGATAATGTCGTTCTGCAACACAAACAAACGTGTTGTTAATACAAGGGTACACAACAAAAACAAAGCAAGACATTGTTTGGGAAACTTGATGCTGGTGAGGAAGAGTAAAGGGTTGGTTCTGTCACGCCCCCAGAGGCACATGCTTCCTCGAAAATCGGGCAACATCTCCCCTGTACGGCGGACAATATGGGGCAAATGTACATACACTCTCCACCAATATTAGTTCAGCCACAAGCGGCTGGCATCACAATAATAATTAAAAGACACACCACGCATTTTATATCAATATAACAGATAACGGGTGTCTCAGCCACCATAAACATAAAAAAACCATAATCCAAAAAAAAACACTAAAGTCTCTGATAATAAGAAAAACCCGATAATGAATAAAATGTAACTACAAGTACTAAAAACGAACAACTAAACTGAATACCGAAAAATAACTCAACTCGACACTGGGGACTGGCAACTGGATCCTCTCCTGGCTCCAAGAAAGACTTCTACCTGCTATCTGAAACAACATAAAGGAAAGCAGGGGTGGTGAGTCCGGGTGGACTCTGCGGGTATATGAGTAGACAAATAAGCATGACATAAATAAGATAACGAAGTAGAGAATCAAAAGGTATAGTCCATAAGAAATATCAGATTTACCTAATCATGCATAACATATAGTAAACCGACATAGCATAAAATCCGGGCAAGCACTAGGCATGTATAAACAACTCAACAACAATAATATCAAGATAGACATGCATGTCATACATATGCAACAATCATAGCTCATATAAGTGCATCAAACACAAACAGATGCATAAAAGAAATACGTATGCACATGATGCAATGACATGTGTCACCCTTGACGCCAGTCAAGCCGTCAACACATCCCATCTGTGTGACCGAGTGGGTAGGGCTGTGACAACTGTACCACTCCAACAACAACAATAACCAACAATAACAATAATACCACATAAGGCGTGGTTGAGTGGACAGGATGCTGGGGAGCACACACTCCAGACCCCTATACCTAGGGGGAGCTATCACAGCTACAAAATATCCCTAAAAAACAAACAACGGTGAGGGTGAGCCACCAACAACTCATCCCTCTAAAAACAACGGTGAGGGTGTCACTGTTAGGCATAACAGGACAAACACTCGCACTCTAATAACTACCACGATAACAAGTGGTTGAGTGAATCGAGCAACAATATGACTAACGACGGCTTAACTAAATGTAAGCCTAAAGGTCGTTAGTATGCAACGTGCAAGTATGGTGCATGATATACGATGCACGAACAACCGGAGAAAACACGATGCAATAAAAATCCAACAAGTAAAACATGCATCGATACAACCAACCAGAAACCGAAAACCAACGATTATGCACCTACACTACTAGGTAGGGTATTTTCTAATGTCAAATAAACCTAATTGTGTTTTTTATGAACTTCTAAGTGCTCATGTACAAACAGCACTTTACAGAACAGAAAACCAATAGTGGACTGTACAGATACGAATTTGAGAATACTCGAAGATCAACGAAGAATAAGTCTCAACGGCGATTTTTAAATAACGACAAAGAACAAGGTCAAGCAACCTATAAGACATAAACTAGCCATGCTTTAAGGTAAAAGAACTACTCGAGTACAAAGGAGAAATACCCGCCTTTTATTGAAAAACGTGACCGAAATAAATTTCCCACGATCCACCAAACAAGTCCGATTCACGGTCCTGTCACCGAAATAAAATTTAGCTAATTTCACAATTAATAAAATAGCAAATTTAATGTTAAACTTGATTAAACAACCAAAACAGAACTACAAGGCACACTATCAACATCAACCCACCGAACCAAAATTCCAACCGAACACCATCAACTACACCTTTACATGCTAATCTAACACAACTACAAGATTAGCAATCATATAACAATTCCAACCTAAACAATCCACAAACATAGATTCTACCTTTCACAGCATATCCTTTAATCACAAACCGAAGCAAATCAACTCTAAGCCGAATTGAACCCGCATCCAAAGGAATCCGAGTTAAAATCAGATCCATCGACAGGGAAGGGCTCACGGCAGATCAAAAAGAACAAGAATGAATTTATCTAAAATCAAAACACAAGACCTAGCTATATCCTACATCCATCAAGAACAACAAAACCCCTTACCCTGATTTCTCACGGTCGAACCCTTCCAAAGAATCTCAAAGAACAGAATACTATAAAAATTCAGATCAAACATCCAAGCACCAACTATTCTTCCAAGCTTGGCACAAAATTACAAACATCACAACCCTTACCTGAACTCACACCAACAAAGATGGAGATGAAATCGTGCAGGGTCGGCCGTCGGCTAGGGCTTCGCGCAGTCGGCCAGGGCTTCGCGCGACGGCGGCGTGCTCTGCTCGTGCGCGCCGGAGAAGAAGAAGAAGAAGGGAGAACAAAGGCCGGCGACTGGCGGCGATCGCGAGGAGGAACCGCTCGCGTGCGGCTCCGCTGTCGGCTAGGGCAGAGAGGAAATCAGCGTCGAGCAGTGGGGGAAGAAACGAACTGAATCGGGAAGTTAGGGCTTAGGGGTTTATAACTTAACTTTGGCTTGTTTTGCAAATAAACCCAACAATTTTGAAAAATTACAAATAGGTCCCTATTTCCGAAATTCACCTTTTCAACTTGAAAATCCGGTATTTAACAGGTTCTACGGCAGGTGGTAACTACATACAAGATTTCTGCTAGCAATGTATAGGCACGGCTATGAAAGAACATCTTGAAAGATGTAGAAATTAAAAATATAATTTCATGCTTGGTTTCCTGGATGGATGGGACGATGAAAGGAGACAGGGACAGAGGGCATAGACTATAAAATTAGACAGGGATCATGATCATTTGTATTGATTTTCAGAGCCTTTCCTTTCCCCTTCCGGTCGTCAACCCAAGTAATCCAAATTGCGTCCAAAAAAATAGTCTGACTATGTATGAACATTTAGTAGGTTAGTCGAAACTAGAGGAGCCTTCACCTTCTAAAACTATGCTATATTTAGAAGCCTTGCCAAGAAAGATATATGTAGGCAAAGGGAGTCCTTTGAAGAAGTTCATTTCTCACCATCTTTTTTGGGTTCATCTTGTTGATCTAAGCATGAAATTCTGAACGCATTTACAATATTGAAAACGGTAAACACTTACAGCGATTCTCCGTTCGTCCTTCGTTGTTCGTCACGCTTGTCGTCGGAAGAACGATCACGTGTCGGAAAGTTCTTCCCCTCTCGGATTCACGAACCAAATCCCACTGCCTAGATGATCTCCTCGTCTTAGAGTTCTTCTCTTGCTCTCACTCACACTTGCACCACCTCTTGCACTTGAATGAAGCTCCTTACCCTCTCCTTATATAGGAGAGGATAGGAGGTAGAAGTAGTGGAGAGGGAGGGGGCAACAAGCCCACCTCCCTGCAGCGTGTGCAGTAACTGCACACGCCCCACTACTTGCATCTCCCACTCATACAAGTCAAGTCACATAGACAATACAAGAATCAGGTTACAAAGACCATATAGTCACATAGACTAACACAAGAAACAGGTCACAAAGCCCATATAGTCACATAGACTAATAGATCATCCAATTCATACATTTAGGGAAAATGATTCGTGCGACAGCAAGCATACTGAGCAATCATTGCTAAGAAAGTTATGACACTTAACTTAGCTGCTCTCTGAGTGATCAATACTAAGAAAGTTGTTACACTTTACTTAGTCGCTCTATCACATGAATCAGAGACATCAATCACTTGCTTTTACCCCAGACTAAAATATTTACATCAATATGAACATCTCTAATCCCTCGTAATGACCATTAAGTCAAGAGCATGTTCAGTATTTCCATTCAATACAATTATTCACAATCACATCTTAAGTACTCAACAAAAAATGTAATTAGTCGACCAGTGAATAAGTGTCAATGATGTAAATCTCTCTTAGTCTTCCTATTTAGCTTGAATCTATTCATTCTAATCAGTTGCTTTCCTAGTTATGTTCCATAGACCGAATCATCCATAGCCAATAGGATACATGCTAAGGTAGCAGACACTGATTAAAATTTCAAGCAGACAGCCAAATAGTCACATAGGGTAAATCTGAGATTAACTTATAATCTCAAGGGTCTCACATAGTAGAGAAGCAGGGATCCATTTTCCTACTACCCTTATTGTCGCTATAGCACATGTGGTATGAATCACATGCTACGATGTTTTTCTCTTTAACAAAAGAGTGCATGTTTTATCAAAATTAACATCGTACAGATTTGATCTAGACATACCTAATGCCTAATCCTGAATTCAACTTATGAATTCCTATATGGCTATAAGCAGATTCAGTAAATGGTGGGTTCATTTACTCCGATCATTACATAAATAATCTCATCTTGATACAAAATCAAGACGACTCCAACTTATGAGTATGTCTCTATTTATAGCTACATAAGCTATCCCATAAGTAATAGTCTTATCTCTATTTATACTCAACAAATAGAGATGAATGTCCATGTGAGTGGACCAATCTCAACCTGTCAACATGCTTATCGAGACTTTATCCAAAATGTAACACCAATATACACTGAATAAATCATGGCACTTTCATATATTTGATTGTTTTATAATGAGTTACATTTTACGAAGTCCCAAAGACTTCACAAAACCAAGAAATGACTCTTTAGTCAATGGCTTAGTAAAAGGATCTGCTAGCATAGCACGGGTAGGAATATTCTCAAGGACTACCTTTCTTTTGTCCACAATATCCCTTACATAATTATATTTAATTTCTATGTGCTTGCCTTTACTGTGATATTTGGGATCCTTGGAAAAAGATATTGCAGCTTGATTGTCACAATACAATGTAACCGGACTCCCACTATCCTCAGCAATCTTTAAATGCTTCAGGAACCTTCTTAACCAGACAACATCTTGTACAGCCGCTGCACAAGCCACATATTCGGCTTCCATTGTCGACAGTGCTACACAAGCCTGTTTCTTGCTATTCCATGAGATAGCGCCACCATTCAGCAAGAATACATAACCCGATGTGGATTTTCTGTCATCAAGATCTCCTGCCCAATCTGCATCTGTATAGCCCTTCAGGCTCAACTTTGATCCTTGGAAGCAGAGATAATAATCTGCCGTCCCTTTGAGATATCTGAATATCCTCTTTACCGCCTTCCAGTGTCTCGATCCTGGGTTTGACTGGAAACGGCTAACTAAGCCAACAGTATAGCTGATATCAGGACATGTACACAACATAGTGTACATTAAGCTACCAATGACACTGGCATATGGTTTTTTCTTCATTTCGGCTATTTCATTAGGAGTCTTGGGATACATACTTTTGCTCAGAACAGTACCTCTCGCTATAGGAGTTTGTTCAATGTTGCAGTTTGACATATTGAAGTGTTGTAACATCTTAGTAATATAAGCCTCTTGAGACAAACCCAAAAGTCTTTTTGTTCGATCTCTAATGATCTTTACTCCTAAGATGTACTCAGCTTCTCCCATATCTATTATGTCAAATTGTGATGAAAGCTACGATTTTATTTCTATCACAAACTGTATGTCATTTCCAGCTATTAGCATATCATCAACATATAACGATAATATGACAATCTTTCCTTTATCCTTCTTGAGGTATACACAATGATCCTCATTGATCATTTCGAAATCATAAGATAAAATGACTTCATTAAATCTTATGTTCCATTGTCTCGACGCTTGCTTTAGCCCATATATAGACTTTTTAAGTCTACATACTTTATCCTCTTGGCCTTCAGCAATATAACCTTCTGGCTGTGCCATATAGATTTCCTCGTCAAAATTACCATTAAGGAAAGCCGTTTTTACATCTATCTGATGTAATTCCAAGTCATAATGTGCTACTATAGCTAAAATGATACGTATTGACACAAACTTCACAACAGGAGAAAATGTCTCTTCAAAATCAATACCCTCCATTTGGGTATATCCTTTTGCAACCAAACGAGCTTTGTATCTATTAATCGATCCATCTCCCTTCCTCTTGATTTTGAGAATCCATTTATTCCCAATAGCCCTTCGGCCCGAAGGAAGATCGACTAAATCCCAAACATGATTCTTTCTCATAGACTCCATTTCTTCATCCATTGCAATTCTCCATTTTTCTTTAACTGAACATCTCAATGCTTCCTCAACCGTTCGAGGTTCCTCATCGTCAATGGGGAGAATCATTAATGCCTCATTCTCAATGTCAAACCTTCTTTTAGGAATAATCTTGCGATTACTCCTCCGCAGGTCTGACTGTTGAGAAACTGAAACTGATTCATTCATTGGCAAATCACTCCCACTGGATAGACTAGATTCAGGGTTCTTTTGTGATTCCTGATTTGTTGATAAAGGAACAATATCCTCCTCCTCTATAGCAAATAGAGGAATCGATTTATCAACTTCACCTCTTGTTGGGAACTTAGTTTCGAGAAAAACCGCATCTCTAGACTCTATTTCAGAGATGGTTCCATCTTGCTGCTCACCAATAAAAACATAACCCTTAGAAGTATCAGAATACCTTATAAAGATACACTTTTTACCCCTTGGTCCTAGTTTTCCATATTTGTGAGTCTTATCATGAATGTAGGCAGCTGACCCCCAAGGTCTCAGATTACTCAAATCTGGTTTTCTTCCTGTCCAACGTTCATATGGTGTAGATGGAATAGACTTAGAAGGCACTCGGTTAAGTATATAGGTAGCAGCTAATAATGCATCTCCCCAATAGGAAATAGGTAAATTAGCTTGAGCTATCATAGACCTAACCATATCTAGAAGAGTTCTATTTCTTCTTTCAGCAACCCCATTTTGCTGTGGAGTTCCAGGGATCGTTAGCTGTCTAATAATCCCTTTCTCGCAACATATTGTCTTAAACTGATCAGACAAATATTCACCTCCACGGTCAGTGCATAAGGTTTTAACCTTACGATCCAATTGATTCTCAACTTCGTTCAAATAACGTTTGAAGCAATCTAATACTTCATGTTTATGAGAAATCAAATACACATACCGAAACGTGTGAAGTCATCAATAAATGTTACGAAATAGGAACCTCCATGTCTAGCCTTCACATTCATTGGACCACATACATCCGAATGAATTAATTGCAATGGTGAATCAGCTCTAATAGCCTTGCCAAATGGTTTCCTCGTTGCTTTTCGAGCAAGACAATGCTCACATACTGACAAGTTAATCTTAGCATGAGAGCCTAATAAACCCTCCTTAGCTAATCGATTCATTTTTTCTTGTCCTATATGTCCTAGTCTAGCATGTCAAATTTCCTCATTGATATCAGCATCACTAGCAAGAGCAATGTTTGAAAAACAACTATTAATTCCACAATTAATATCATGTTCCACATCAAGAACCATGAAACCATTCATTACATAACCACACCCAATTAACACAGAGTTAATTCGAAGTTCCACACAACGGCTGTAAAAGTTTATACAATAGCCCAAATCAAGAAGACAAGTAACGGAAACCAAATTCCGTCGAATATCAGGAGCATAAAGGACATCATGTAGAAACAACGTTTGTCCACCACGAAGGTTGAGCTTGCAAGTGCCAATGCCTTTGACTTCAATTCTTGCATTGTTTCCTACATATATCCATTTGTTACCAGCTGTTACCCGACGGTACTCCACGTATGTAGCTCGATCACGAGCTACGTGGTTCGTTGCTCCTGAATCTATAATCCACAAAGGATGAGAATCAGCTAACAACACTGAACTAGCAACATTATGCTCATGAAAAGAAATTAAATATGGAATTACCTTTTTCGGCTCGGTACAATCTCGAGCGAAGTGGCCCTTCTTGCCACAGTTATAGCAAGTCAGCTTGCTTTTAGGTTTCTTTCCATACTTCTTTCCTTTAAACTCCTTCTTGATCGGGCCTTGCCCAGCAACAACTTCTTTTCCTCTTCCCTTTCCCTTTCCTTTCTTGAACCATATCTTCTTATTCTTGGGTCTAGATCCTTCAGCTACGAAAGCTTGTCCAGATATCCTTGCAGATTCTACTCTCTCCGCCTCCAGTTCAACATGGCGTGAGACATCAATGAAAGTTTTAATGCTTTCACTGTGAGTAAGATTCTGCTTCATTGATTCCCAAGAATCAGGAAGGGAACGGATAACTGCCTGAACCTGTTGTTCATCTGTCAACTCATGACCGGCAGTTTTAGCTCTCGAATCATATTTCCCATTTCCCTAAAGATGTTGGATCATGGTGACATTCGGGCGTTTCTTGAAGCTGTCAAATTTGATTGTCAGCTGGCGAAGCTTACTTACGCTAACTCCACTATATTTATTTCTTAGGGCAACCCAGACAGCATGAGCTGAAGGCAATGGCTCATACTCATACACTAGGTCATCAACCATTGAACTAATCAAAATGCCCTTTGCTGTGGAGTCCTTTTTCTTCCATGTCTTGTAGGCATCAAGATCACGCTTATGCTGGGCGGTAGCACCGTCTACAGGTTCTACCATAAACTGATTTACAGCTTCTAGAACTTCTTGTTCCTCAAGTACATACTGTATCTTGAGGTGCCATATTTTGTAGTTGTCCCCATTT